>JAQQSW010003908.1:0-14572 GCA_028646575.1 Pseudocheirus occidentalis
AAAAAAAAGACACAACCTGAAAAAAAAATAAAAAAAAATTAAAAAAAAATAAAAAATTAAAAAAAAAAATAAAAAAATAAAAAACTGGACCCCAGGTTAAGAAGCCCTGATTTAGAGATTTCTATTTTTCCATCTATCTATTCTCCCTTTTCTCCTTCACAATCCACCTTACTGGGATAGCAGAACTGATTCTGTTTAAAGTGGGCATAGAGACAAAACCAGATTAGCCCTCTTCCTATGGGACACTGCACTGATGAGGGTCTGGTGCTCCTGGAAGGCCGTCCCAGGGTGTATGTGCGTGTAGGTTGTCCCCCTTTACTGTGTATACTGAGTGATACCAGGAGCTGATTGAAGTTTTGGTAAAAGATAACACCAAAAAGTTCAACTGGGGATGAATCTATTCCTTGAGGTCAGCAACAGCAAGAGTTGATTCCCTAATAATGTCCTCTGATCCACTCACCTTGCTGTTGCCTGTGTAATGGGACTAAAAGAGAGATAATAACTACCCTCCCAGAATTGTCCTTTTGTGGGACGCAGATACAGACACACAGGAAAAACCACCTAGAAGGAAACTAGGCCCCTCAGAGCCTCTCTAAACTTTGTGGCTGCTCAGCCACAGAGGGATCTCATTTGGCTCTCTTGTTGACCCTTCACTACCTTGTGCTCCCAAGGCTTCACTTCCCAGTCAGTCAGTCAGTCAGTAAATCGGTCAAAAAGCATTCACTAAAAAAAAAAAAAAGCATTCCCTGCTATTCCTCACACACAGCATTCCACCATCCTTTTCCGGACACTTTGACAGGTTGACCCTTCTGCCTACAGTTCTTTCCCTTCTTGCCCCTGACTCTTGGCTTCTCTGGCTTTCTGCAAGTCCCAACTAAAATCCCACCTTCTACAGGAAACCTTTTTCTGATTCCTCTCCCCGCCTCCCCTTAATGCTAGGCTCTTCCTTCTGTTGATCATCTCCAATGCTATACCTTATTTGTACATAATTGTTTACATGTTGTCTCCCCTATTAGAATGAGAGCAGGGACTGTCTTTTGTCTTTCTTGAATGCTCAGTGTTTAGCACAATGCCTGATGGATAGTGGGCACTTAATAAAAGCTTGTCCTGACGGATGTACCAGGCACCAAGTTAAGCACTGGAGATACAAAGAAAGGCAAAACCATGTCCTTCATCTCAAGGAGCTCACTTTCAGATTCTAGCACCTTGCCTGACTGATTACAATATCCTCCTCTGGCATCATCTTGCACACATGCCTTGGGTGCCCAAGGCCCAGTTCTGATGATCCATCCTGGGCTGCTGGCCCCTGTGTGGCACAAATTAGTTTCAAACCTTTCCATGTAATATCTCCATCTAAATTCAGTGTCCCTAAAATGTGATAATAGCTTACTCTGTTACCCCTTCCCCAAAACATGGAGTATTTTGATAGGATATTTCTGGAGGCAATGTTTTGACCCTAAGGAGTGAATCTAATGGCAAGACTTTCAGGTATTCTGGTACATTGGAGGTAATGTCTTTCTGGGGAGATGAAACATATGACAGCTTTCAAATCATACTATCTTGCTGGTTGTTCACTCACAGGAGAACCTGGGATTTTCTAGGCTTACCTAGCTATTATTAAGGAACAACTCCAATAATATGTCCTTAAATCACACTGCTCATATGGCTAATGACCATTTGCATTTATAAGATGTGAATGAAAAATAACAAGATTGATTTTTAAAAATAAGTTTTTATTGATGTTTGTTTTTTATATCACTATAATTTTCTCCAGTATCCCTCTTCCTCTCCTTTCCAGAGAGGCATCTTATGTATCAAATAGTACTTTTTTAGGGGTGGCTAGGTGGTGCAGTGAATAGAGCACCGGCCCTGAAGTCAGGAGTACCTGAGTTCAAATCCGGCCTCAGACACTTAACACAAAAAATAGCCATGTGACCTTGGGCAAGTCACTTAACCCCAACTGCCCTCCAAAAAAAAAAAAAGCAAATAGTACTTTTTTAAAGATTAAAAAAAGAAAAAGGAACAAAAAAATCTCCATAACTAATCAATACATCAAAAAAGTCTGAAAATATTTGCACTGTATAAGACTTGTGTATTAGAGGTGTTTTCTCATATCTCTTCTTTCTAGCTATGCTTGTAATTTTACAACATTTATTTTGTGCATATTTGTCTTTTCTTCTACATTGTTGTAATCATTATGTATATTGTTTTCTTGGCTCTACTTACTTCATTCTGCACCAGTTCATGTAGCTCTTTCCATACTTTTCTGCATTCATTACATTCATCGTTTTTTACTGCACAGAAATATTGGATTATATTCAAGTATAACAAATTATTTAGTCATCTCCAATTTAACGAGCAACTACTTTTTTCCAATTCTTTTAGCTAACAAAAAGTGTTGCTATAAATGTTTCATTTTATCAATGGCCTTTTTGGGGCACAAGAATAGTGATGGAATCTCTGAGTCAATGGACATTTTAGTCATCTTATTTACATAATTCCAAACTGCTTTCCAAACTGGTCATACTGATTCACAGCTCTACCAAGGATGAGCTAATGTGTCCTACATGGACTATCCTCATAATTTGTCATCTTACCAAGACTTATTTTTAATTGAGCACATTTCCACTTATAAATGGGGATTATCCTTCATAAAGACCTAGGGCTATGCATTTATTCAAATTACATAATCATTGCTAACAACTCTTCAATACCTTCTCTTCTAGAAATGCCTTCTAGAACATAAACTCTAGACAACTCAAGACATAGTCACATCTCTCACCTTAAAAAAAAACCCAAAAATAAAAAACCAAAAACCTTAAAGAGCAGTATTAACCTTGTTCACCCCCATTAAAAGCCATATGCCTGCAGCCTGAAACAAGAAAGGGCACATCATCCTAGTCTGTGACATACTGACACATTAGCTCAGAGGACCCAACAGTTACAAGAAGTGACATTTTGGATTTCTGAATCATCAGCTGCTTTATACACATGTTTATGTGAATGCCATATCAGCATCTCAACTTCAAAGTGTCCAGAATTACACTAATCACTTTCCTCTCCTCCTATTTTTCATGTTTCTACTGATTATACCTCCATTGTCCTGGTCCACCATGCTGAAAACCCCAGATTCCTATCCCCCACCACATCCAAGTTGTAACTAAATTCTATTGATTTGATCTATACAGTTCACACGTATATCTTCCTTTTCATTCATATTGCACCATCCTGTTCAGGTTCTCATAATTTCTTTCCTGAGCTATTGTAATACTTTCCTAATTGATCTTCTAGGCTCCATGCTCTCCTCTGTACATAGCTGCCAAATTAATATCACTAAGACTAAGGTCTAACTAACCATGGCAGTCTTCTGTTTACAAAATCTCAGCCTCTCTCTCTCTCTCTCTCTCTCTCTCTCTCTTTCTCTCTCTCTCTTTCTCTCTCTCTTTCTCTCTGTCTCTGTCTCTCTGTCTCTCTGTCTCTCTCTTTCTCTCTCTCTCTCTCTGCTGCTACTGCGGTAAAATACAAATTCCATAGCCTGGCACTTAAAGCTCTCTACAATCTGGCTGTCAGGCAATCAACATTTATCAAATGCTGACCATGTACCAGGCACTGTGCTAAGAGCTAGGAATGTTGTGCCTGTATTACTTAAAAATCACTTATTACTAAATTGTCTTTGGTACAATATTACAATGCACAGAACACTCATGAATATATGTTAAGATTGAATACTGGCAATGCATGTGTGCTGAGAATTCTAGCCTCCTGACCTGCAATGTGCAAGAGATAAATGCGTATCCATACGTCACTCATGAATACATTGCTGCTCTGTTTACCTTTTAAGTGACATGATGAGTAGAATTATACCATATGACTATTACATGATGCAAGGTTATAAACCAAATTTTGGACTAAAAAAACCCACAGGATTCAATGATTATGTGGTGAGATACAATAATTAACAGTAGGAAGACACCAGAATTAAGAATGAAATTGGTTGGGAAAGTCTTCTTGTAGAGCGGTGATTCTCAACCTTCCTAATGCCGTGACCCTTTAATATAGTTCCTCATGTTGTGGTGACCCCCAACCATAAAATTATTTTAGTTGCTACTTCATAACTGTAATTTTGCTACTGTTATGAATCATAATGTAAATATCTGAAATGCAGGATGTATTTTCATTGTTACAAATTGAACATAACCCATAGGTTGAGAACCACTGTTGTAGAAGATGAAATTTTAGTTGAGATTTAACATAAATCAGAGAAGCCAGAGGGTAAAGATGAGGATGGAAAGAAATCCAGGCCTGAGGGAAGAGCCTGAGGAAATGCTCAGAGCGAGGAAATGGAGTGTCTTGTTCATGGAACAGTAAGGAGGTCACTGTCTTTGGACTGAAGAGGGTGTAGTGGGGAATAAGGTGTGAGAAGACTGGAAAGGTAAGAGGGGGCTTATTTATGAAGGGCTTTGAATGATGAACAGAAGATTTTGTATTTTATCCCAAAGGCAATTGGGAATCACTGGAGTTTGCTGAGTAGAGAGGTGACATGGTCAGAACTAGGCTTTCGGAAAATCACGTGAGTGACTGGATGGAGGATGGATTGGAGTTGGGAGAGATTTAAGGTACCAGCAGGTTAAAGCAATAATGCAGGCAATGCCACCACTAGAGGGGTGGCAAGTGTCAGACGAGAAAAGGGAGCATATTAGACTAGAGAGATGTTGCAAAGGGGAAATCAAAAGGCCTTGACAAACAGATTAGATGGGGAGGGTTGAGAGACAGTGAGGAATTGAGGATGACACCAAGGTTGTGAGCTTCCTACTGTAACATACTGCCCTGCTTTTATATGGATATATTATTTACCAAAAGGGACAGAAAAAGGACATTTGTGTAAGAAACACAGAAAATTTCCTTGAGAAAAAACACAGAGAGGGCAGGAATTGAAGTGGTCCTAGAGAGGCAAAAGTACTTATTGATCCTTAAGATACCTATATTACATTGTTTCTGGGAAGTCAATTCATAAATTACTGCTTTTAAGACTGAGGTTTATACCTAGGAAACTCTGAATGAAAGAATTTGGGGAGAACTATAGGACAATTGTCTATTGACTCTCATATCTGATGGAAGTGTAGATTTGTGTATTTTCAACTCATACAGTATACCATCATTCCCTTAACATCCTTCTTATTTCCTTGGCACCCTGAAACTTATAAACTTTTAAAAAATTTTCTCTATTATTATTATTTTACTATAAATCAAAGTGTGAAACAAAAGACCCATTTCCTTATCTTAGAAATTTGTCATGATCCAGATTATTTTTTTAAAAAATGAATTCCTGAATAAAGGCAGATGGCTTTAGTATAAAATCTTTCAAGTTACTGTGCTAATTTGGTATTGCAATGAAACTATCAAGCTGTATTTAAAAAATATACTCTGGAAAAAAAAAGCATCATGTGGTTAATGTCACCCAAATTCTTGGAGCCTTTCCTTGGTAATTAAATTTCCCTTTCTTCTCTCTCCTTACCCTACACATGGAGGTTATTAAAGTCATTCTCAAGAGAACTAATTTTAAATGTGATTACTATAGCAGTGACCCTAATTTGTTATTCATTTCAAAAAAACCCTAGCAGTGCTCTGATTTTATTGCATTTTGAGTTTCTCATACTATACTCTAACTATGCACTGATTGCCTCCTTAATTAATAGACTATGGAGGTAAGGCATTTCTTTATTAAACATGGAACAGAATATGAAATCTTGTGAGCACTCAGCAGCATTTATTTACATAAGTCGTATTGATGGGGTTGATTCAGTGGCAAAGAGAGAAGGAAGAAAATTTGGAGGTTATCTGCCAGAGACAATTTCCTTTGTTAAAACAGTCAACTCTGATATGAATAACACTAGGTCCCACCATGTAACTATTATTATTGGTTTTTGGAGGGCAATTGGGGTTAAGTGACTTGCCCAAAGTCACATGGCTAGTGAGTGTGTCAAGTGTCTTAGGTCAGATTTGAACTCAGGTTCTCCTGACTCCAGGGCTCGTGCTCTACTCACTGTGCCACCTAGCCGCCACCTAGCTGCGACCTAGCCGCCCCCCACCATGTAATTAGTAAGTAGAGGTCTTTATTTTTAATTTGCATTCCCTATCCCACCTCCATTGGGAACAACTGGATGATGTTCACGGATCGCATTTTATATTCATTGTCAATTTGGTATTCATGTGTTGATATTCTTGAGTCCAGTTCTGATAAAGAGGGAAGAAAAGGGCGAGAGATAAAGATATTATAATTGTATGTTAAATTAGCCACAATACTAAGTCTGTATTGTGTATATATGTGTGAATGTGTATTGGTAGGGTGTGGTACAGACGTTAAAGCTGATGGAAGGGTTCAGCAGTAACTGAAAAAACTTTGAAGTAATTCCTGGGTCCTGACTTTGTTTCTCTCTAGTCACTAAGTTAGGGGTGGAAGAGGGAGGGTGTTGGGAGGGTGTCTCTACTAAGACAATGATTTCAAAGTTTAAGCAGTTTTCAGTTCAATAGGAATCATTTCTACCAGGACTCCTAATTCTAAGTCTAAGATGACCTTACAGTCACTGTTGGTACACCGGGAAATAACTATGTAATGACTCAGGTATTCTGCCTGAGAATTCTGGCCCGTGGACTTTGGGCTGGAACAGACCATAGAGATCATCTAATTCAGGGCTTTTTAAACTACTATCTATTAGCTTGTTGTGGGTTTTAAAAAACATTTTGATAACTGCATTTCAATATAATTGATTTCCTTTGTAACCCTATTTTATTTTATACATTTAAAACATTATTTTGAGAAGGGGGTCAAAGGTTTCAACAGACCACCAAAGGGATCCATGACACAAGAAAATCTTAAAAACCCCTGAACTAGTACAACCTCCTCATTTTACAGATGAGAAAACTTAGGTTCAGGGAGGTTAAGTGACTTGCATAAAGTCATAGTCAATAAGTGAGAGGAGTGAGATTTGAACCTTGGTCCACTAAATCTAAAACCCTTTATCTCTACCCTGATCTTTCAACACTTTTAATTCTGATAGTATTTATTGTTTGTATCAATCATTTGGCATTAATCTCTACTTTTTGAATTATTTTATTGAACTGTATTTCACGTATTACTGTTTATCTTGGCAGATGGATGTCTCATATCACCAACTAGCTAATAGAAGATAAAGTTTCGGTAGAGCAGAGACCCCACTTATATTCCTTTGTATTCCCCCACATGACCTCATACAATACCTTACACATAGTAATTACTCTAAAAAAAATCTATAGATTGATTGATAGATTACTACTTTGGCCGGTGATGGCCTGGCTCTATCTTCCCCTTGGTTCTCGTTAACTCAGTGCTGCCATTACTCCAAAATGAAAACCAGAGGTGAATTGCTATAGTAGGAGGTGAGAAGGAAAGAAATAGAGAATCTGTTCTCTAAAGCTAATATAAGTTCTTTGTGGGGGAGGTAGTATAATCTATTTTTTCCTTATTCCTTTTCTCCCAGTACTTACGATTATATGAAGGATTCAGAAAGTGCATTCTCTGCTCCTGCCAAACCAGTCTACTCCATGTTCTTCAAATATAGCCTGTCTTTATGGTTTGCCTGGAATTTCATCCTTTTTTCCCCCCTCTCTTATTTCTTTCCTCTTGCAGAATCACCATGATGGGACCTTTGTCTTTTGTCTTCTTATACTCTTCATGTAGTAGGCATTCATCAAATATTTACCAACTGTTTACTTGAAAAAAGCAGTATGGGGTAGTCTATAGAGTATTAGGTTAAGACATATAAACAATGGCAGACTTTGGGCAAATCACTTAACTTCTCAATGCCCTAGTCAGTTCTCAAAAGTTGTAAATTGTAAAGCCAGTGCTGGCCTACTTTGGTAGAGGGAGTCTCCTCATCCTGGGCTCCTATAACAAATAAATCACAGGTCCAGTGCAAAAAAAAACAAAAACAAAAACAAAAAAACAAAGAAAACATTTCCCAAGCTCTTAGTTTGTTTGTATCTATTATAAAATAAAAATGTAAAAAGATATGTTGCTATTTCTATTAGATTTATTTCTATTCATCTATTCATTCATTCTTTTGTTTATGCATTTGTTTATTTATTTTAGAGGGAGGGCAAAAGGAGTGTGAGAGTATGAATTTATAGTTCAGAGAACAAAAAGATTTTTTTCTTTCATGCCCTGAGAAGGTTGATGGGGTGGGAGAGGATCAGAGAGTTGAGAATTCTGGTATTTTTACAACACATGGATCCATTGTGGGAATAGAGCAAAATTGCTTAATTTTATGCCAGTTCCCACTTTAAGTGGGAGTTAGTTCTAGGGCATTAAAAGCTAAACCAGAAAAATAATAAAAAGAAGTAGAACAGTTCTGCTTCTCTCCTAATGACTAGCACTAGGAAGAGCAAGGGAAAGAAAACCAGTGTTCATAGAGCCCTCCTAGGGCTAGCCAGCTCCTTGTTCCACAGCATTTTGTATTCTTATGGGACGATTTACTGAGTAATCTGAGGGAGGAGAGGTTGCCCTACTGCCAGTTTCTTTTTCTGAGCACCCTAAAGGGAATAGGGAGAGGGACTGAACTTATGATTTCATTTATATAAAGATATATAGTCCTATAAGACACTGCTTATGAGTTAGGAAAATGGGAATTCAGTTCTTGTGTCAGATACATACTATAAGACTAAAAAAATCCCTTAGCGCCCCAGGCAATCTCTAAAATTTGGAGTTGCAGAACCATTGCTGATTTGCCTCAATAAAAGGCGTCTCCATTAGGACTTCCTTATACCTACAAAATTGCAGGTCTGGGATCCACCCACAGCCTCATCCTTCACCTCCTACCCTGCAAAAAGGTATAAATAATCTTGGTCCAGTTGAATAAATGATAATGAAATAGACCTCTTTCCTTCAGGGGAGAGGTGGTGGATCACGGGTATGAAATGTATAATGTGTATAATGTCAGCCTTTGTCACTGTGTTGTTGGTTTTGTCTGTTACAACAGAGGGTTTTACAGGTGGTAAAGGTGGCAGAGGAATATCTAGAAATGAATGTATTGTAAAAGAAAACTTTTTATAGCAGTAGTCTTGTGATTCCAACACTGAACTTCTCTGTACACTCTATGTTCCAGCCTTATTAAACAACTTAAAGACATGTCAATATCTCTCCTGCACTGTCCTATGGTTTCATATGCCTGAAATGTTTTCCTATGAACTCTTCTTTTGTTGAAATCCTACCTATTCTTTAAAATATAAATGCCCCCACCTCCATATTGTCTTTCCTGATTCCTGAGTTGGTAGTAATCTTTCTTTTTTGTCTCTCTAAACCATTGTTCCAGATAATTTTAAATTATTTTTCCATATGATGCGAATTTCTTAGCACCAGTTTTTAGAAAATCAGGTTAACTGATACCTAGAGCAAAATGTTTAGATAGACCAGGAGTGGGGAATTTGAGGCCTAAAGGCTTCATGTGACCTTCTCAGTCCTGGGGTATCACCTTTTGACTGAGTCCAAATTTTGCAGAACAAATTCTTTTATTAAGGGGATTTGTTCTGTGAAGTTTGGATTCAGTCAAAGGGCTGCACTTGAAGACCTAGAGGGTCACATGGCTTTGAAGCCCCAGGTTTCTACCCCTGAGCTAGACACACATAGTATAATTTATATCAGATTGTGAGAGATAGCAAAGGATTAAGTTTCTATAGTCTCCAGAATGAGGTAACAAAACTTAAAGGAAACACTAGCCTTCTTCTCATTGGTTGGCCCCCCAAATTTGGTATGTAGATATGCACAAGCAAGGGATTGAAGAGTATTTCCTTCTGATTGGGTAAAAGGGTCAAATGAATCATTTTGATAATAAAGGATTGCCAATTGTAACTCTCATTGGCTGTCTCCAGATTTGGTGCATAATGAGGGATTAGAAAACACAGTCTTCTGACAGGATACTAATTCACGAATAATTATGATAATGAAACATTGAGATTGCTTTGCACAGATCATTTTGAGATTGTGAGCCCACCTCACCAACCAACAGTGAGAAGAGACAGGGGAGTGGGCCGGGTTAGGATTAGGATAACAAAAACCTGAGAGCTTCCGAAATTTGCACTCCCTGGCAGACACCCCTTGAATGAGAAGGGCTGTGCCCTTTCTCATGAGAAAGAATAAAAATCTTTTCTGCTTTAGGATTCAGACTCTGATTTTGAAGATCTGGCAGTGGTTTCTATACCACACAAGAATAATAAGTCACCTTTCTTTTGGTGGATTGGAATCACACAATAATTCTAATTATAATGCCATTGTGTTCCTGTATTGTGGCTTCTTAGCCATCTATTATAAAGTCATGTAAGCTCCTTGAGGGAAGGGACTGTTTTGTGTTTTGTCTTTTTATTCCCCTAGAATCTGGAATAGTGCTTAATAAGTAAAGCACAAAGTGAGTGCTTAATAAGTTTTTTAATCATTAAAACAAAGTGCTATAAAATTAGGAAGATGAGAAGAAAGAAAACTTAGAATCACAAAATATTGGAATGAAAAAGTGATTACCTAGTTTAGGGGTTCTGAACCTTTTTTGCGTCATAGACCCTTGTGGCAGTCTGATAAAACCTATGGATACCTCAGAATGTTAGAAAAAAATTCATAATTGAAGGAAGTGCTAAATTTCATTTAAAAGTTTGTGGAAATTAAGATGTATTTTTTTTCTATCCAAGTTCACAGACACCCTATAATCTATTCATGGAACACTTGGAAGTCTGTGGATCCCAGGTGAAGAACCCCTAATCTATTCTAATTCTCTCATTGACTACTGTTTGTAGCACAGAATCAAGTTACTCAACCCCAATCCTAAAATAAAACAAGACAGAAACATTTTTTAAAATGAGTGAAATAAAACATTTCTATGATAGAAACAACAGATACAGTAAATGTTTATCCGAAAATATGTAGGTGTGCTACTATTTAATGGATCTCATTAGCCATAGTTTATAACTCATAATTCTCTGAGGTTTTCTATAATTTTGAACCAGAATTTGAAAAGCATTGTTCTAATTAACTTTCATCTCATTTCTTCAGTGACTCCCTATTACTTCCCAAATAAAATCCAAACTTCATTGTCTGTCCTTCAAGGTTTTTCACCTTACCTTACCAGCCTTCATTCATACTGATCAGCTCTATATACCCTAGGTTCCAGCCTTACTAGACTACTTCAAAACATTATATAAGGTCTGAAGTTTCTGTGCCTTTCCCTAGAATGCCTTCCCTCAAGCTCTTCAAATTTGTCACCTGTTGAAGTTCTAGCCATCCTTTAAAATCCAAATGCCACCTCTTCTATGTTGCCTTCCTTGATCCTCTGATTAGTGGGATACTTTTGGACAGCTCACATAATTTTGTTTTTTCTTTTGTTTAATGTAATTATCATGTAATGTGTCATTTAGTAGTGTGAGTTAATTCTGTTGACTTCTTTCCTTACTAGACTACAAGCTTTATGAGGGTAGGGACTGGTTTATATTTTCTATTTTCCCCTCTGTATATAGTAGGCATAAAAAATTCCTTGAACAAATGAAGTGGACTAATAATAGTCTGTTATCCCCATTTGACAGATAAAACGAACCACAGAAAGTCATAAAAACTACTTTGGCAGGATAAGTCATGAAATAATGGGTGAGGGGGAAGTATCTATTTAAAAAAATTGTTTTGTTTTGTTTTTTGGGAGGTCTCTATTTAGAAAAGGCATAGGGTCTCTTTCTTAAAAAGTTATTTAGAGTCCAGAATTTATGCCTATGGCACTGAGAGCAAAAAAGGTAAAATTTTTCCAAATGTCACCCACCAATCTCTGTAATAATAACTAGTGTGACATGAAGGCTGCCCTAACTCTTTTACCAAAACAGATGATAAACTTTCAACATTCAAACCTACCAAAATTAAAGAAAAAATGAAGTCAACAGGAATGGCTCAACTTTTTAGCGTCCAGGAAACACTTTACTGAAATGCCTAGTAGTCAGGGATCAAGACCTACTTTACACAGAAGGCAGTAATTAGACCAGGGGTGAACAACTTTTCAAAAGCATTATAATAAGGTTCTGACCCCTGTTCTTCTCTAAGCCAGGGAATGGAAGATCTGGCATGCCCATGACTAAGCTTTGCCTTTTACAGGATGAAGGGTGTGGTTGACTTTATATAGATTTAGAGGAATTTAAAGGGCATGGAAAGACTTCTCTATCCCTAGATATCTACCAAAATTCTAACAAGAGATTAATTTGGGTCACTTTGTCCAGTTTTTAAAATGGTACCTCTACATATTAAAAGAATCTCCTTGTTAGGTTCTGGCAACCTCAAAGCTTGGTCCCTGAAGAAATGTCTTTGTGAGGGCTCTGCATATTCCTAAACAGTGATTTTTTTTCATTTTATATATTGATAACCATTTGTTAAAATATTTCTCTATTGATATCTGGTTTAGATGTAACAGTAAGTGGGAAAAGAAATGTTGGTCTGAATTTAGCTTTCATTTTATCATTTATCTAAAGTAAAATAGTTTACTTTTAGTACAAATAGAACTATGAAACATCTTTTATATTTACAAAATACTGTATTATTATTAACTTTAAAACTATTTTGATAGTCTCTTAGAAAAAAAGCACTCACATTATGAGAGAAACATTCGTATTACCTTGCGTGATAATTTGGGGGTGTAAATGTCCCCCATCTCCGCTTCTGTCCTGCATTCCTGGCAGCCTACCATCTCCACAACCGAATTGATCCACTTTCCCTTTCTCAGGACCCTTTAGATTTCTCTGCTTCAAGCAATGAAATTCTTGTCTTTTGTACGGAAAGCAGATGACCAAAGGTTATGTTCATGTATGTCCAAAGAGAGCTTAAAGATGAGCTCAGAGTAGCTGTCAAAGTTAAAAATAATGAATAAATTAAGTTCAAAGTTGCATGTACTACACTTTAACCTCAAGTCTTCAATCTCTTCTATAATATGGTTCATTTATACTTGCTGCATTCTGCCCAATATCCTTGCTCTTATGCTGGGGCTACAGTGAATGGTTGTGCAGGGACAGGCAGCTAAAGCTGTATTATTCTTTTTTTGGGGGGCCATTGTTTAATTTGCCCTGCCTCTCACTGGAGCTATGGCAACAAATTCTTTCTGATGAATAAACTGTTTCATTGTGGGCCAGTTCAACTACTTGTGCTGTCTGAATGACAAATATTCTTTTTTTCTTCTTTCTCACCCTCATTTTCTTCCTTCCTTCTTTCCTTCCTTCCTTCCTTCCTTCCTTCCTTCCTTCCTTCCTACTTTCTTTCCTTCCTTCCTTTCTCTTTTCCTTATAGCTAGAATAAAGACAAAGTATATCTATCTGCTTTAAGGTTCAGATATTCCTTTAAATCTCTTGACACTACAAAAAAAATAGTAACTATTTTAAGGTTTGCAAAGAATTTTAATTATGTTATCTTGTTTGCACCTCGTAACAAACCACAGTACTTGCACATAGTAAGTACATAATAAATATTTATTAACTGACTGACAAACCTATAAAGTAGGTGCTATTTATGCCCATTTGACAAAAGAAAGTGAGAGCCAGAGAGGTCAAAGTGACTTGTCCACAGTTATACTGCTAGTAAATATCTGAGCTTGGATTCAAACGTAGCACTTCCTAACTCTTATTTGTCATCTAGTGTCGTGGTCTTAATCTCAAAGTGGTCTGGAGTTTTGCTTTCTGGGAGCTGAAAGTCACAAAATATTTTAACTCAGGATTAATGCTGGGAACCAACTTGATGGGCTCAGAATCTAAATTAATATTGCTAATATACTTACTGTTCTTGCATAACATCCTTGTATGAAATATGAGCAACTCAAAACCTCAGTTTAGTTTAACTCATTTTCCCTTCACTTTCCACATCTCATCAGTTACTGAATCCTAGTGCTTATGCCTTTATGATGCCTTCCAAATCTTCCCTCTCTTCTTTATTTCTACTATCAGTCAAACACAGATCTTCATCATTACATGTCTGGATGAGTGTGACACTTAAGCTACTGAAATCCAATTGTGCGGAAGTATAGCCGAGAGTATGGGACTTACACTGGACAGCCTACCAAGTGCGCATGTAAATCTTGTGACATAGAACCACTATTAGTTGCCGCAGTTGTCTACAGATGACTGGAGGCAAGAACAGATGGTTGAAGAACGATTAAGAGAAGTAATGATTCTACTGCCTTAAGTTCCAGACAGGAGAGGACACTTCCTACTGAGGCAAAGGCAGAGGTTGAAGCTGTGCAGTGGAATGCTCTATTGGACTGACTGAATCCCACACATGCAATGGGGAAGTAGCTGGTTCTATCCAGAGCTCACTGCTCAATAGCCATGAATGCCTTACATAATGACTTTGGATATATGGGTCAAAAAAGAATCCTCAAGCTGGGAAGAAACCTGTTTTAGTAACCTAAGATGACTGTAGATGTTGTCAAGAAGTGCGGAACTTGCTCCAGATGTGTACAAAGAAAAATATTACTTACTTGTTCTGCATTTTTTGGAGAATATAAGGACCAATAAGTCTTTGAAACAAGTCTATTGA
>JAQQSW010003909.1:0-14572 GCA_028646575.1 Pseudocheirus occidentalis
CTGAACCATGTGAGAGGGAAAATGGGGGAGAGGTACCACAAGATTGGGGGGGGAAATACTGATTGAAGGAGGAGTTCCTTCCCTCTCTCAATCCCATCTTCTGGAAAATGATGAGGTTTCAATGTTGGGTATGTATCTCAAGTAAGTCAGTGGCAAAAAGAAAGGTCCCATGTATATGTATATGTATATGTATATGTATATGTATATGTATATGTATATGTATATGTATATGTATATGTATATGTATATGTATATGTGTATGTGTATGTATATGTATATGTATATGTATATGTGTATATATACACATGTGTAATGTTTTATATATTATATATAATATATTATACATATAATATACATTTATTTATTTATACATATATATAAATGTTCCTAGCTGCACCTAATAGGGTGGCAGGGAACTGGAATCCAAGTGGGCATCTATTGACAGTACAGACTAATATTATTGTGTTGTTCATCTTTGTTTTCAAAAATGACCAATGACATCATGGGTGATGCCTTGAGGTGCTCATGAATTAGATTTAAGTGAGACAGGACTGTACAAAGTCATCAGTCTCCCTCTCCCAAAGTCATCAAAGTCCAGTGGCAAGACAAAAACCAGGATGACTGGTGATGCCCTGGAATGCAATGGATGACCTTGGCATCTTCAATATCTGATCAAGTTCTAAGGGTGCCACAGTGCTTGCTTCAGCCACCTTCATGATCACTGGAAAAAATTGTTCTCATCCACCCATTCTGCCAGAAGTTTTCACATGTTTGGGGTAGACATCTCCTAACTCACCAATGAAATAATTTTAGTATATGAATGTAGTGGAACATCATTGTACTCTAATAAAAGACAACTATAAGGACTCCAAAGACAACTGGAATGACTTTTATGGACTGATGTAGACTGAAGGAGAGCAGGAGACCAATGACAGTGACTAGGCACAGTGGTTCTCAACCTTCCTAATGCCACGACCCTTTTAACACTTGTATGTGGGCGCATCTGCATGTGGGAGGACCGGCCTGGAGACAGATGGAGGAGTGGTGTCTTCGTTCCTAAGACCATCAGAAATATGTGTTTTCCGATGGTCTTAGGCGACCCCTGTGACCCCTGTGAAAGGGTTGTTCAACCCCCAAAAGGGTCGTGCCCCACAGGTTGACAACAACTGGTAGGGAACCAAAAACCACACAAAGATGCCACTGAACTCAGATCAAATGCATCAACTCATCTTGGTTTCAATTCTCTGACTGCAGCTCTAGAATTATTTCAGCTGCACATCACTGCCTCAGCTGTCCTCACACTCCTCCCTTTTCCAAACTTCCTTGTTACCTCAAGGGCACTACCATCCTACCAATCATGAGACCTGCACCATTGACCCGTTCCTCAACACCTCTGTCAGGCATCTAAAACTCTTTCCAACCCAGCCCCTTCCTACCCAGGCTTCTTACTCTTCCTCCCCTCCACTTACTCCATGAACCACCCCACTGATTTTTTTTCAGGGGGGAAGGCAGGGCAATTGGGATTAAGTGACTTGCCCAAGATTACACAGCTAGGTAAGTGTTAAGTGTCTGAGGTCAGATTTGAACTCAGGTCCTCCTGACTCCAGGGCCAGTGTTCTATTCACTGCGCCATTTAGCCGCCCCCACACTGGTCTTCTTGCTGTTGCTCAAACACAACACTCCAAGGCCCATCTTGATGAGACTCTGAACCGGCTTTATCCAGTGCCCAGAATGCTCTCCCTCCTCATCTCTTCATCTTCATTTCCCAGGCTTCTGTTATGACTCCACACACATCCCACCGTCTCCAGGAGGCCTTTTTCAATGTATCCAGTGGTGACAATCATCACTTCTAAGTAGTACTTTTCATCTCATATAGCCCTATCTATACCTGTATGTGCGGGTATGGATACATTTGTTGTTGTTGTTCATTTGTACCTAACTCTTCATGACCCCATGGACCACAGTACACCAGGTCCTCCACTATCTATCCATCTCTCTATACCTATCTTTAACTATCTATCTATAGCTAAGTATCTACCTATAGTTATCTATCTGTGTGTATGTGTACATAATAAATTATATCTATCATAATGTAATCTCTATATTATATAACTACACACATATATTCCATATTTACCATATATTATATATTATATAAATATAAGTATGTTACAAACACATAAACACATGAAGTATATAATGTAATATAAAACAATGTATATATTTATATAAATATATTGTATGTGTATTTATACATGCATATACATGTGTACATATATATTTATGTATGTGTGCACATATTTGTATGTGCATATTTACATATATGTTATGAAGCATGTTGTAATGTGTGTATGAATTATTGTGTATATTGTATATAATTAATGCAATTTTATTACATAAACATGTGTATGTGTGCAGTGTATAATATGCTGGTGTTGTATAAATATAGTATACAATGTACAGTATTATAAGGCATATTATATATACTTACACATATAAACATGCATGTGTAGTATTATGTATATATTGCATACAGGGCAACTAGGTGGCAATATGGACAGAATGCTGGGCTCATCTTCCTGAGTTCAAATCCTCAGACACTTACTAGCTGTGTGGCCCTGGGTAAGTCACTTTGCCCTGTTTGACTCAGTTTCCCCATCCGTAAAATGAGCTAGAGAAGGAAATGGCAGATCACTCCAGGATCTCTGCCAAGAGAACCCCAAATGGAGACACGGACAGTCAGATGACTGAAAGAACTCTGCAACAATAAAATGTTGTATACACTGTACAAAAATGTATTTCTGTGCATTGTGTGACATATTATGATATTGTTTGTTGTAGATTATATTTGTGTTATATAATGATGCGTAATGTTATGTTTCACATGTTGTTACCTCAGCGCTTAGTGCAGTGTCTGGCACACAGTAAGCATTTAATAAATGCTTGTTGACTCTCATCCCCCTTGCTTCCTGGGCCACAGCTGCCCTTTCCCAGGGAGAATAGCCCTGCCTGCTATGGGCCTGGGCCTCCTCCATCCTTGGACCACATTATGCGTCTTCTCAGATAAAGAGCTAGATGTGGAATCGGGAGGTTTCCAGCATCCCCAGAGAACTTCACTGAGATCCAGGGGAGATGAGAAGGGTGTCAGCGTTGGGGCTGTGAAGGGAAGAGGTCTTTGGTTGTTTTTATTGTTGTTGTTGTAAGAGATTGTTTGATCCTAAAGAGAGTCTTCTGTTTCCTTGTTACTGCACAAAAATAACTCTTCCGTATCGATTATAAACACTGGTAAGAAACACTCATACGCTTCTCTGCCTGAGGTTCTAATTTCCCTTTGAAAGCTGGTGAGATTTGAATCCTGAACTAAGATGGTAAAAGAGAGGGTCCCAATTCTGGGTCAATAGAAATGACAGATGCTGCCAGGGTTTGGGGAGGCGTTGGTGCCAGAGTCGAGGAACTCCTCTCTCTGATATTGCCCAACCTGTCGTCTCTAGACTTGTAGTGCTCTTGTGACTTTTGGGGCTGGCGCCACGCAGACCAGCAACAACCACAGTCAGCCTGCAGTGAATTGTTGTGGTCTGGGCTCTCAGAGTCACACAGAGGACCTGGGCTCCAATCCTGCCTCTGACTGTCCTCCTTTCGGCTCATAGGTGTATGCCCAGCACTCAGCAGAGCATCTGCCGTGTAGAAACTCCTTAGTCAATGTCTGTTGACCTGATCTGACTGATGCTTCCTCCTGGACAAGTCTCTTACCTTCCCTGGGGCTCTGTTTTCTCATTTAGAAAGTTAGAGACTGGGTGGTTGAACTAGTTCTCTCCTCCTTGATTCATGATTCTGTGAATGCAAACTCTTGTCTTAGTTTCTGATCTCCGGTAGGAAGGGAGTGGACTTTGGGGTATCTTTGAATGACCCTCATTGCGCCGCTCCAAAAAAGGGGACAGAGGCCCAGGTGTACTGGCAGTGTGATGGAAACCAAATGAATGAAAGGGGGAAACACAAACAGAATATAATTTTAATGTTTATGGATAGTTTTTGTTTTCATTTTATCTGCATTTTTAAGATTTTCTCTACCTCCCCATCCCCGAGCCTGTGACCCATCCCATATAGCAAGGAATAAAAAAGGGGGAGGCAAGTTTAGGCTAATTAAATTATAACTATATTTATATAATTTATATAACATATATAATTATATATAACATAATTTATATAACTATAAATAAAAATATATAACTAATTAAAATATCAACCAAGTTCGACAACATATACAATATTCCACACCCACAGTGTTAGCAGCTAGGTATCACAATGGGCCTGGAGTCAGGATGACTCATCTTCCTGAGTTTTAATCCAGTCTCAGTCATTTACTAGCTGTGTGACCCTGGGCAAGTCACTTAACCCTATTTGCCTCAGTTTCCTCATCTGTAAGATGAGCTGGAAAAGGAAATGGCAAACCACTCCACTATCTCTGCCAGGAAAATCCCAAAAGGGGTCATGGAGCATTGGACGTGACTGAAAAATGACCCAACCACATACCTATAGACTCCCAACTCTAGAAAAAAAGGTAAAAGGCACATTTTCTTATCTCTTCTTCAGGACCAAGGTCAAGGATGCAGTAGAATGGAGCTCTGAACCTGGACTCAGAAAGACCTGAGTTCAAATCTTCAGATGCTTTCTAGCTGAGTGACTCTTTTTATAAATTCACTTTTTATAAAACAGGGATAAAATCGCACCACCCTCCCTGGGTTATTATGAGGATAAAATGAGCTATTTTTAGAATGCTTTGCAAGTCGTAAAATATATAACTACAAATAATATAAACATTATATATAATTAATACAAATCATATTTTATAAATATATTTAATAGAAATGAAAATAAATATATAAATAGAAATAAATCATATCATAAAATATAATATTATATAAACTGCTAACTAGAAGAATGTTGTTATCAGGATAACACTAGCACTTAACGTCTCAAGAACTGTTTTGAGGATCCGATGAGATAATATTTGTAAAGTCCTTTGTAAACCTTAAAGCCCTATTTCAACAAAGATACTATTATTTCTCATCTCCATAAAAATCTTCCTAAAGATGACCTCCATAAGAATCACATGACTGACCGAAAGCTGTAGAGATTGCAAGAGCCCACTTCAGTGATTGCTCGTTGGTTCCATAAAGGCCTTTGACTCAGCAAAACTGAACACAGGCCTCTAGTCTCTAGTCTCTAGTCCAACAAAGGGTCTCCCATGCATGCATTGAGTCAGAGAAATTCCTCAAGAGACGTGATGGCCAAAGAGAGCATCGTGCCCAGTGAGGAGCCTCTAAACATCAAATGAGGTATAAATTCAAGAAATGTTCACCTAAGAGGGTTGTCGCCATCATAGATGATGTCCAGCAAAAAGCCCCAGTGGAAGAGGGATTCTCTATAGATGCTGAGGTTCTTCAGCTGCTGCCTTTTTGTGCATGATAGTGTGGAAGTACCAAGTCCACAAAATACTATAGTGCTTTCTCAGTTAAGATATATAACCACTCAAAAGAGACTAGTTTAACAATCCACACAAGAAAAACCAAATGGATGAAGAATGTCTATTGTCTAAACTGTAACATACGTGTAACTAATAGCCTAGCACCCCACATACAATATTCAGATGTCCATATAAATTCAGGTTATGGGAAGTGCCCACAATTCACTCTGACTCGTACCCACCCAGATTCTCTCCTGGGAATATCAGAATATTACTGATGTCTTCTTCTTGTTGCTCAGTCATGTCCAATTCTCTGTGACCCTATAGACCATACTGTCTACAGAGTTCTCTTGGCAAAGATACTGAAGTGGTTTGCCATGTCCTTCTCCAGATCATTTTACAGATGAGGAAACTAAGGCAAACAGGGTTAAGTGACTTTCCCAGGGTCACACAATTAGTAAATATCCGAGACCATATTTGAACTCAGATCTTCCTGACTCCAAGCCCAGGGCTCTATGTACTGTGGTGCCACTTAGTGGCCTCCAGTCATGTCTAGGACTCCACAGATGTTGGTCAAAGGGCACTGAGCTCTTCTTCTGCAAGCACTCAGGCTAACAATATATATCATATACAGGATAATAAGTATCTTATTTCATCCCATGGAAAGAATGAAAATGCATCAAGAACTCACAGGAGCTCATAAGCACAGGAATTAATTCAATTCAACAAGTACTTGTGGTGAACATACTATATGCCAGGCTCTGTTCTAGTCCCTGGGAATACAGAGACAAGAAACAAGGTAATCACAGTCTTCTAAGAGCTTACTTTTTGCCAAGAATACATTTATGCATATGGATAAGTAGACAAAAGAGATACAGTCTCAATCAATACAAAGTTACTTTGGATAGGACACTAACAACTTAGAGAATCAAGAAAGTCCTCTTAGAGTAAGCAAAGCCTCAAGGGGAGCTGGAGCTTCTAAGAGGCAAAGGCAAAAGTGGACAGTAGGTCTGGTATGGGGCAGAGCATATGTAAAGGCAAGGAGTCTGGAGTTGTGTATATGGAACAGAAGGGCAGAAGAGGTATCTGGAAAGAGGAGTGCATGAAGAGGAAGAGTGTGTAATCTACCACCACCTGGAAAGATAGGTGGAAATCAGAGGAGAAAATTCTAAAATGCCACAAAAAAGAGACAATATATTATCCTCAAGGCAAGAGGAAGCTACCAGACCTTCTTGAGCAGGAGGGTTGCATGGTCATCCCTGTGCTTTAGGAACATCCCTTTGGCAGCTGGTAGAGGATGGGTTGAAGAAGGAAGAGACTAGAAGCCTCATTACCTCTCTCCAGTCCTACTTTGTTACAGGGGTCACCCTGTGGGTGAGACTTCCCCAGAAGAGAGATACACTTGGGATCACACTAGAGGTGAAATCTCATCCTCTGATAAGCTCCAATCTCTCCCCCAAGGGGTCAATATAGCCACCCAGATTTATGACATCACTCTAAGGTTTGGGATACTCCTAAAGGGACTGACATATTTAGAGCTGGTAGAAAGTCAACTCCTATCCCATAGGACCGTCAGCATCTGAATGACAGTAGTAGTGGAGTAGAAAGTCCAATTTGTTCCTACCCCCACCACTACTCCAGATGCTGGGGCCCTGCACCTGGTTGGTTGGTCTGCATTCAAGACCAGAATGCTCTGCTTCATCCTGGCCTCTGGCTGTTGCCATCTCATTGGAGAGTGTAGCACCAATGCAATATTCACAGTACCCATGGTCACAATAAATACACTTGCATAGTGCTTGATTGCAAAATATAACTGACTCTCCATATAGAAGACAGAAGCAAAACATTTATTCTGACACCAGAAAAACGAATCCCAAAAACCAGTAAAACCATTCTGTCATAGTAGCAAAGAAATTAATAAGCCACAATAACACAGAGAGCCACAGCATCCTTTAGCCTTCCCACAAACCAACACAAGACCAATATTTACTCACAAGCCTGTCCATCTCAGAAGCTTCCTCTCCTCCCAACCATCTAGTTTGCTCTGACTCCCAGCTTCCTGTGTACTCTGCTCTACCCTTCAGCAAACTCCTCCCACCACAGGCTCCATGTGACTACATTCAGCCTATTAGGGGGCAGAGTATATATTTTCAAAGCAAGGAAGGTCTTCAAATTCCTTTAAGTTTATTAAGGTGTAGGGAAGATCTTCAACTTCCCATTACCATCACAGAGAGATGGTTCCTTTATCCCTGATTTCCATCTCCAGGACTGAGGCTATTTAGATAAATCACCTTTCCAGGCCAGGAACCCAAGCTCACTGTCTGGGGTCTTAGTTCTGTCTCTGTCTGTCTGTCTGCTTATTTATCCAAATAGATATAGATAGATAGATAGATAGATAGATAGATAGATAGATAGATAGATAGATAGATAGATAGACGGACAGATAGATAGATAGATAGATAGATAGATAGATAGATAGATAGATAGATAGATAGATAGATAGATGGATGGATAGATCGATCCCTGGCTCTCTCATGTCTGCTTTCTTGAACACAGGTTCTCTGTCTCTGTTTCTGTCTCTGTCTGCCCCCCTCTCTGTCTCTCTGTGTCTGTCTGTCTGTCTGTCTCTCCTCAGTTCCCTCATACAACCTGAGACAGCTCAAGTCAGCAATAGCCATGATGACCAATACAATCAAACCCTCCCAGCGTGGGAGAACAAGAATGACATTCAATCTTGAATCCCAGGACCTAAGTTCAAATCCCAGCTTTGAAACTTACTAGCTATATGATCTCAGGCTAATCACTTTATCTCTCTGGGCCTCAGTTTCCTCATCTGTAAAAGGAGGGAGTTGGATTCAGTGGCCCCTAAGCTCCCTTCCAGCTCTGGATACATCCTCCTCAGCAAGATGGGAATGGGCCAATAAGAAACAGACGAGCTATTTGGTCAGTCAGCAAGCATTCATTAATCATTTGCTATGGGTCAGGCGCTGTGATAAGCACTGAGGATACATACACAAACACACACACACACACACACATACACAAAAACCAAACAACCCAACTCCCTGTCCTTGCCCTCTAGAAGCTTACCTTCTAATGGGGGAATAAAACATATAAATAATTAAGTTATATGCAAAGTAGGGCAGCTAGGTGGCACAGTGAATAAGATGCCAAGCCAAGAGTCAATAAGACTCATCTTCTTGAGTTCAAATCTAGCCTCAGACACTTACTAGCTGTGTGACCTTGGACAAGTCACTTAACCCTGTTTGCTTCAGTTTCCTCATCCATAAAATGAGCTGGAGAAGGAAATGGGGTCACGAAGAGTCAGACATGACTGAACAACAAAAATATACAGAGTAGATGAGAAATCATCTCAGAGGGGATGGCACTAGTAGTTGGCGAAGGTATAAGGAGACAGGGAAAGTCCTGCAGAAGGGAGGATTTGTTCCCAGTTGTTGGAAGGCAAAAGGGAGGAGGAAGAGCATCTCAGGCACAGAGGGACAAAAATGTCCTAGCTGTATGGCCCTGCCAAGTCACTTAATCAATTAGCTACCTGCCTCAGTTTCCTTTTTTGTAAAATGGGGATAATAATACCACCTACCTCCCCAGTGCCTGGCACAGAGTAGAACCATAATAAACACTGTTATTATTATTATCATTCCCCTTGACAGAATGTAAGCTCCCTGAGGGTAGGATCTTTTCTTTCTGTCTTTGAGTCCCTGGTGCAGGAACATAACAGGTGAGGAATAAATGCCCACTGACTTGAACCATGTCCCTCCTGACTCCAGCTCCAGTATTCTATCCACTGCACCATCCTGCCTGCTCCACAGGGAGGAGAAAAAAGAGTGTAGAGCAGGCTGGCCTGAGAACTGGGAGCTGAGGCCAGGGGCCTGGACTCCTCTGCACAGAGCCTGCAATTTTTTTTTCTGCCAAGTGAAGGCTTTGCTGATGAATAGGTTGGCTTGGAACTTCCTAGAGACAGCTGGATGAGATAACTCAGATAAGTAACAGGCCTTGGGGCCAGCTGGGAGAAAACCTGAAGATTTAATGCTGTGATTGAACATGGAACCTGGGGCTGGGATACTTGGATCTTGTCTCAGAGACAATTCTGCATTTTTAATTCTTCTCCTCAAATACCAAGAGGTAAATTTGAATCCTCTCGACTGGAATTGATTCCTCCTTTAATAACATTTCTAGGTGCTAGAGATTTTGAGAACCTTAGAAATATTTGCTCTTTCTGGACAATCTCACTGAGGAACTGGAAGGGGAGGTGGGGCTCAGAGGGCTTGGCGGCAGGGTCATTTTCCCAGAACAACAGACAGGAGTCCCACCTAGTGAAGGATGTGGGCTGTGAGAAATCAGGGGTGGTTGGAGGCTGAGCAAGTAGTGGGACCTGATTGATGGCTCAGCCTTGAGAACAGCACAGACATTCCAGCAGCCACAGAATACTTGGGGTTGATGGAATGAAATTGACTGGTGGTTGGTGTATTCTTCTAACTAGTTAATCCAGGGATAGATCCTGGGACCTAGAGTCAGGAAGAACTGAGTTCAAAGCCAGTCTCAAGTATCTTTACCTGTAGCTGACTCAATTTCCTCACCTGTAAAATGGAGATAATAGTATCACCTACCTCCCAGGGTTCTCACAAGGACAGACAGAGATTATATATGTGACATGCTTTGCAAATCTTAAAATGCTACATAAATAGTATTTAGTATTTGTATAGTATTTATAAATATATATGGTCCCTTTTCTCACAAACCCCCTCTCATGAATATGCATAGAATAACTTGACACACACACACACACACATATATATACATGTGCATGTGCATATATGTATGTGTGTGTATTTATGTCTAATGGTAGCCATCTCTAGGATGGAGGAACAAAAGAAAGTTATATAACTTTATGATATATAAAGGAATAGCAACTTGCATATAATAGATTTGCAGTTTCATGTGCAATCACCTTTTTATTATGCTGTTATGAAAATGCTTGTTTCATTCCACAAATTAAAAATTAATAATTTTTAAAAGAGAAAAAAAGAGAGAGGATATGGACTCTCCCCTCAGCAAACATCCAACGGAGGGGAGAAGACTCCACCGCTGCCCTCAGAACCCCTGTTTTGACCCTTCACTCAGAAAGCCCCCAGTCTCAGGGAACCACATGGTCTCTATTCTCACAAAAAACCCCAGCATGAGGGGGGCAGAGATAGTCCCTTTCCACGTTGACCCTCCCACCACCACCAATTTGAGAGGGGAAGACAGAGTTTCACTCTCTAAGAACCCTCAGTCTGAGGAGACATGGCCCCTCTTCCCAGAACCCCCCAACATGAGTGCGACATAGTCCTGCCCTAGAAGATCAGAAGGCATAGCCCCTGATCTCAGGGAACCCAGAGTCTGACGAAGTAGACATGGTCGTGCTGTAAGGGATCGCCCAGTCCTGTTCTCAGGGAGCCCCACAGAAATGCAAAGAGGCGTCCCGGTAAGATGGGCCCTTCTCTGCTTTGCCAGCCACTGACGAGGCTTTATCAGAACTGTCATTTTTTCATGGGCCTCTCCTTACGTAACTCCTGCAGCTCACCACCAGGAAGCTAGACCCTTCCCTCTCCTCCTGGGGGCTCGCTCCTCCCAGAGAGAGGGGACGCAGCCAGGTGTCAGAGGCGCGGCCGGCGCGGCTATCTCTCCAAGCACCAGCCAGCCTTCACAGGCATTCCCGGCCTCTCCATCCTCTTGCATGGCACTGTCCCTCGGTTCTTCCCCTGGGGCTGCCCTCCCTCCGTCTCCATCTGTCTATCTTTCCACCCACCTTAATTGTCTCAGACACTTAACAGGCTTACCGTTAAATATGTGCAGCCCTTGTGGGGGGCCCTATCCTAGAAATGGAACCTGGAGGAGAAAAGTGAACGGACATTAGATTCTCTAAGCCAGGTTATACATAGAGCATCGCGACTTGGAGTCAGGAAGACCTGAGTTCAAGTACAGCCTCAGACACTTACTAGCGGTGGGACCCCAGGCAAATCACTTAACCCTGATTGCCTCAGTTTCCTCATCTGTAAAATGGAGATAGTAGCACTTATATCCTAGGGTTGTTGTATCTTATTTAAAAAGTGCTTAATACGCTAACAGTGTCAGCACTTACTAAATACTTGATATTTCTTCTTTCTTCCCTCCCTTCCTTCCCTCCTTCCTTCCTTCTTTCCTTCTTTTTTCCCTTCCTCCCTCTTTCCTTCCTTCCTGATAAAGGGATTAACCTCACCAGAAGCTCCCCACTGAAGCTATAAAATCTTAGGTTCTAGATAACAAAAACGAGGTCTTCTTTCCTAAGTCATATAAAAGCTGTGATCTGTTTTAATGGAGAGAGTTCACAAACCAAAGGAATAAGATCTTTAATGGCATACGTTGACATTAATTAATTATTAATTTACAGCCAGCTCAAAACAGATGGAGACTGAGGCCTGAGAAAGGGGACAAGAATAAATGATGTGAAGAGTCTGAATCGGATGGATTCTCCCTGGCCTGTCCCTCGGGCCCAACAACATGCTGGCATCAGCTCAAACCTGTGTTAGAGCCATTGTTAAATTTTCAGTGAGAGCATTTACCCCCATGAAAATCCGTCAAATGCTAAATGTCAGAACACAGTTTGTTGTATTGTTGATTTAAGAAAGTGATGGAGAAAGCGTCAATAATACAAATTAAGCCTAAAAACTTGTCTTTTTCAGAAAGCAGATTGTTAAACGTTTACCAGCACACCAGTGCTTCCACCCCAGCCCATGGTCCCTTAAGTAGACCTAGCAGTAACAGAGAGCTTCTGCCGGAAGTGGTCTCTAGGTTGCCTCTCCTCAGGGACTGCCTAGCCCGGGTCTGCTCAGGTCGATGTTCCAGGATCAGATGAGTTGGGACCCTTGATTGATCAAAGCTGGCCTTTAAAGATCCTGAAGGGGAGAAGGTAAAGACAAGCCTGACCCCCACTTTGATGTCATTTATTCTCTCTATCTTGCCCCTCAGTCAAGTGGAAAAGGGGAGGGAAAGAAAGCAATTCAATTCAGCAAATATTTCCTGGGCACCTACTCTGTGTGGAGAGAGGGGAGATGTAAATGGTAAGACTGAGTCTCCCTATCCAGGAACCCCTAAGTCTTCTAGGGAGAGGCAGCTGACCAAGGCAGCGACCAAAAGGAAGAGCAGAAAGGGCTGATTTCCAGGTCCTCACTCCCTCAGAGGGGACAAAGATCAGTTAACTTTGTATGTCAAAGGGAAGGAGGGAGACGGGGACAATCAGAGGTCTGGGCTAGAGGCTCTGACCCTTGACCAAGGCCCAAGAGGCTGATTTCTACCATTATCCTTCCCACTGTCTGAGCTCTAGGGAAATCAAAATGTCATTTCTTTCACTTGGGTCCCAAAAGATCAACTTCTGAAGTATAAGATGGGGGAGATACAGCAGAAAAAGATCTGGGGGTTTTAGCAGACTACAAGTTCAATAGAAGTCAATAGTGTGATATGGCAACCTGCAATCATGCAATCCTAGGCTACTACCATAGGCTGGACCTGACTCAGTTCAGATTTGATAATGGAACAAAATGAGACACTGGTAGGTGATTTGACAGTTAACAAAAAGAAATTTACTTAGCTGTAGCCAGAGAATGGACAGCTATTGGCAGAATTGGACAGAATTGGGCCTAGGGTCTTCCAGAGTTCAAATCGGTCCTGTTTGCCTCAGTTTCCTCACCTGTAAAATGAGCTGGAAAAGGAAATGGCCAATCACTCCAATATCTTTGTCGAGATATTGTGCCCCCAAAAGGGGGCACAAAGAGTTGAACACAACTGAACAACAACAACAAAATCTTCACCCCATGAGAGGTCTCTGAGAAATTGCTCCCCTTCCTTTGTGGTGACCACACAGACACTTTTACCTCTCCCTGTTACCAGAAAGCAAGCTCCCTCCCAATAATGCTGCCCTTGGTGCTCCAAGCCCTCCCCAGGGAGGAGTTCTACCATGAGTACCAGGTATTGTACTAGCAGCCATGTGAAGGGGCTGACAGCAATGCCCATTCTTCTGCCACTGGGAACCATTCTGAATGGTACTTCTACCCTTCTGTCAGGGCAGGACAAGAACCCCTACTGGGGCCTGAGTTCTCCCACTCCATCCTGAATCAGAGCATTGTGGTAGGTCTGAGTACCACTGCACTGCCCCTGCTGGGGTCTGACTGCCCCTGGAGAGCAGGTGCTGGCTCAGGCCCCTCTGGCAAAAGTGCTCAGCAGGTGCCTATGGGTCTGACTCTACCTGTCTGTGCTGGATCAAAGAGAAATCCACACAAAAAATCACAAAGCCAAGACTTCTCTAGACCAGTACACGGGCTCTATTCCTCCTGTGCAAGGAGGAGCAATTTCTGTGAGGGTAAGGAGATGCTCCTGAGGCCCAGTTCTGTGTCCTATCCCTGGGAGAGATGGGAGGGAGTGAGACAGACAGGCAGAAACACAGACAAACAGGGGAGGGGAGAGACAGAGAGAGAAAGAGACAGAGACAGAGAGACAGAGACACACACACACGGAGACAGAGACAAAGACAGAGATACAGAGAGAGAAACAGACAGGCTGGGGGAGGGACTCACCAGAGAGAAGAGAGACAGCGAGAGAGAAGCAACAGATAGACAGACAGAGGGGTGAGACAGAAAGATGGAAGAGACAGAGAGAAGAGAGAGATGAAGGAGAGACAGACACTCACAGAGCTCTCTCTGTCAGACAGAGACAAAGAGGAACAGACAGGGATTCACCAGAGAGAGAAACAAAAGAAAAGAGACAGCAAGAGAAAAAGTAACAGAAAGACAGAGAGAGGGATGAGAGAGACAGAAAGATGGGATAGAGAGGAGACACAGAGAGAGACAGAGACAGAGAGACAGAAACAGAGAGACAGAGAGAGAGAGAGAGAGAGAGAGAGAGAGAGAGAGAGAGAGAGAGAGAGAGAGAGAGAGAAGGAGAGAGATAGGGAGGAAACTTTTGAATGTAGCACACATGCCTGTCCTCAGCTAATGAGAGGTGCCACTGGCATGTTTGTCTAAATCCCCATGTCCAGAAATGTCTTTAGGCTCCTGGGGAGAATTGAGCACCATC
>JAQQSW010003910.1:0-14572 GCA_028646575.1 Pseudocheirus occidentalis
ACTTCTGCAGTATTCAAATGGTTTTCTCTTGGCAGCCTGTAATATTTTCTCCTTTAACTGGGTATTCTGAAACCTGGCAATAGCATCTCTAGGACTTTTCTTTTGGAGATTTTTTTGAAGAGGCGATCAGTGAATTCTTTCAAGTTCTATTTTGCCCTCTGATTTTAAAACATCAGGGCAATTTTCTTTGAGGACTTCTTGAAGGATGCTTTCCAAGTTCTTTTTCTGGTTGTGGATTTCAGGTAAATGAATAATTTTCAGATTGTCTCTCCTCGATCTATTTTCCAGGTCAGTGGTTTTTTCAAGGAGATATTTCACATTGCTTTCTATTTTTTCATTTCTTTGTAACTGTTTAATAGTATCTTGGTTTCTCATACAGTCATTAGCTTCCACTTGCTCTACTCTACTTCTGAAGGAATTATTGTCTTCAGAATACTTTCAAGATTCTATTTCCATCTCGGAAATTTGACTTTTTAAAGCATTCTTCTCCTCATTGGCTTTCTGGGCCTCTTTTGCCGTTTGAGTTAATCTACTCTTTAAAGTGTTGTTTTCTTCAGTCAGGTTGTTGACTCTCTTTTCATGATTTTCTTGCATCATTCTCATTTCTTTTCCCAATTTTTCTTCCACTTCTCTTATTTTTTTTCAAAGTCCTTTTTCAGTTGTTCTATAGCTTCTAGGAATTCTTCTAGTGTCTTGGAAGCATTTGCTGTGGGAATTCTCACTGTGTTGTCTTCCTGCAGTTCCATGTTTTGATCCTTTTTGTCCACATAAAAAGATTCTAGGGTTTTGTTGCTGTTCTTATTTTGCTTCCTTTTTCTCATGTTGACCAGTCAATTAATTGGTTGGTTTTTTTTTTTTAGCTTTGTGGAACTCTGCTTCCAGGGGAGAAAGCTCTGTTCCAAATCACTGGGGTTTTCCCAGCTGCCAGAGTTATTAGGTGGGTGCTGCAGCCCCCACCAGCTTTGGCTTCCTGAAAGCACACCACAGGACCATGACCCAAGACCACGATCTGTATCCAGGTGGTTCAACGCAAGAACAGTTGGCTCTGATCAGTTGACTCAGCCCCCCCCCCCCGCAGGGTCCACAGGCCAGGGGATCTGAAGCAGCCTAGTGTGGGCAGCCATCAGTTACAGCAGTTCCTGCCCTTCCCCCACTGCTTCCTTGCCTTGGGGGAAGATTGGCCAGGATTGCTTTTCCTTCCCCAGATTCTGCTTGAAAGTTCCGCTTTCACTGATCTTCTCTAATCCTGGCTTGATAACTGTGAATATTGCTCTAGGTGCTGCAGATCTTCTCTGAAATAGACTCATCCTGGGGCTTGGGAAGCTTGGCTCCTCCTGACTACCCTAGGGCCTGGCCACAGTTTGGTTTGGGGATGGGCTGGCCTTGGCTTTTAGCCTACCATCATGAGCCCATGCTGCCAAACTGCCTTCAACAAGAGTTGTGTTATCTGTATTTTTGTGAGTTTGGGAGGCCTAGAATTTTTCCAGGGTCATATGTTATGGGTATTCAAGGTGACTGTGTGGGAGCTACAGAACTTTGCTGCGTCAATGCTGCCATCTTGGCTCTGCCCTGTAGTGCAGTTTTAAACTATCAAAGTTAAAAAATGCAATGACAATTTATGCCATCTATATGTATTTGTGTTCCCAGTTACAGTGTGAGTACCTTGTACAAAGGGATTGTTTTATTCATTATCTTTGTATCCTCCATCTAAGCATAATACCTGAAATATATTAAATAATTTAAAATATTAGCTCCTTGTTATTGGTACACGTAATGGTATTTTTATGGTAAGCATTTAATATATGCTTCTGGATTCAACAATTGGCCAATTTATTTTAAAATGTGTAAAGTTTATTTGTCTTGAGATTATATCTGAAGCCTGAACTCCAGGAGAAGAAAACATAGTTTATTTCTCCAGGTTACTATGATTCCTTCTATTACCTTTGAGGAGCAAGATGACTTTTTTTTTAAATCCTTTCCAGAAAGACCATCTAAAATCAATTTGCAAGCATCTAAAACTCTGCATCCTAGTGGAAATGCATTTCTCCCTGTACTATTCCCAGTTCAGATTTATTTGAATCAGCATTTTATTAATATTAATAATCATCATTTAAAGAATATTTACAATTCAATAATTTAACATTTTGCATATCTGCACCTAAGCTCCTATTTTAGTCACTATCATAATAACCTGTAATTACCATAATAATTATATTTGGTTTTCTAAGTGTTGGAGATATAAATGTATTTGCCACAAAATAATAGGTGATGCTTACTGAACTGAGCTATTAGAATTAGAAAGGCCGGAAGGGTCTATTCTTCCTTAAATATGCATATAATTCCCATTAACATTAGTAGGAGTTACATGAATTTATAAGAACCAGGTAAGAATTAAACTCTAAAAACCTAATTTAAGGTTGAATGGAGTGAGATATTCTGTGAGATTTTTTTTTCCTCTCTGAGAAAAAGATCAATTTCTATTAAAGTCCTGATTTTCATCCTTAAAAGAGAGAATAGTGCCTTTCTTAAACATTAGCTTTAAAACTACACTGGGACTAAGAAGAAACTTTAAATCCTAGTTTATAAGCATTTCCTCTGACTAAATGTATGTGAAGATTTTGAATTCCTATTTACATACAGAAACATAAAATATCTTCCAAGCTTTAGTTATGCTGTTGGAGGTAGTTTTCAATACTTTATTAAAAAGACCCTTACAACTCTGGTGAGGATAATTTTCTCGCTAATATTTTGTTCTTGAATTGAACTTATATCTTTAAAGCTTATAATATGGGCTAGGGCCTACCTAGAGGCTTGAGTTGAGGGTGGGGAACTGAGTCCAAGTTTTATAGAACAAATAATTTTTTAAGAGGATTTGTTCTGTTAAGTTTGGATTCACCCTAAAAGCCCTATTTGAGGACATAGAGGGCCACATGCAGTCAGGAGGTTCTATGCCCTTAAGTTAGATAAATTAACATTTCTATTTTTTTAAATTGCGTTGATCTATTTTGGTTTTACACTGCTTAAATTTCCTCTGTATTCTTCTACCTCCTGTTTAAGAAACTAATTCCTTCAAACATAATTTCTTTGAAAAGAAAAAGAAAGAAAGAGTATAAAAATAATTTGGTTATACACACACACACACACACACACATATATACGTATTTATAGTAAAATCTTATATTATAAGAATTATTCCACACCCATTGATGCTAGACCTATGTTAAAGACAGAATTTTGCAGCATTCATTTCTGATTGTTTAAAGATGACTGAATTTTTTTCTATTTTCTTTATTGCATTCATTGTACATATATATTTATAATCATTTTTAAAATATTGACTCATGGGATCTTATACTTTGATATGGAAGTGACTTCAGAGGTCATTTAATCAAACACTCTCACTTTCAGAACTAAGACCTAATTATATGAAAAGACTAAGACAAGTTCACACAAAAGAACATGAATTGGAGAGCACCCTACATGACATTGAAAGTTACTATTTTTTGGAAAAATATGTCCTTGTGGTAAAATATGTCCGTAAAATGAAAGCAACCAAGTTATTATGGACAATATGCTACAAACAATCTGTAGCAATTGTTTTCATTGCCCTATATTTCAGATGTAATTTTAATGCTAGAGAAATCATGGTATTGTATAGTTCACCATTCTGTCCTGACCTACTTGTCAGGGGGCAGCCAGCCTTATCAATTCCCTGTCTTCCATTCACATCCAAACATGTCCAGTACATTCAACAAAGCAGAGTCAGGAGCCAGGAGAGTGAGTGATCAGCAGAGAGCTTTATTTTTCCTTCTCCCTTCTTCTCTACCCCATTTCCCATGCTTCCCTCTTTTATCCCCCTTTCTGAGCCCCTTTGACAAAAAGTCCACATTCCTCATGGCTGCCTCTGATGACACAAGGGTTGGGTAAACATGTAGAGGAAGGATGGAGCTCACGTCCTGGAACAGAGCATCGACAGAACACCTTGGTTGTGAAAAACAGGACTACCAGGACACACTGACCCAAGGGCACAATGTTTGCAATGTCCTTATGGTTCTAGTGTCTATGTTCATCTGCATTTCTCAGCATGTTCTGGCTCTCATGCTCCTAGGCAGTACTCTCACGTACCTTTCCCCTATTATCATTCCATCTTTCAGGAATTCATCTCCAAATCGATATTCCTTTGATATATTTATCTCAGAATCAGAATGTAGAAAGCAGGGTCAATCTGATTTTCCTCTGTTTCTGGACACAAATAAATAACCTTTTATGAACTTTCAAGTCAAGAGTAAAGCCATTCTTTAAGTCACCTAGGTTCACATTTTTGGAATTATCTATGCCAGTGATGTCAAACAGATACTTTTTGTGCTGTGCAAAGACATACAAAACCACAAAATAATGCTATCTATGTTGTATTTTATGTTTATTAATTTTGTTGAATGTTTATTTATCATATTTTAGCCTGCATCTGAGGAGTCTGGCTGACAGTATGTTTGACACTTTTTTTCCCTTTTTTCCTTTTTTTTTTTTTTGCTTTATTAACCTGTTTGTTTACTTTTAGTTTACAAGATTCAGTTCCACAATTCCTTGAGATTCAAATTTTCTTCTCCTCCTCCCCCCTCCCCATGGCTGCATACAATCAAATATAGGGCCTGTAAATACTTCCACATTAGACATTATTCAGTTTATAAAGAAGGATTTTAATGGATGGAATGAACAATGGAAAAGGGGAAAAAAAACCAACTAAGAAAAAGAAAGAGAGCAGTTAGTTTGCTTCAATCTATATTCAAACTCTTCTTCTAGGTTTTTTTTTCTCTGAATGTAGATGTCTCTCTCCATCATGAGTCTTTTGGAGTTGTATTATAACCCTGAATTGATGAAAAGAGTCCACTCTATCAATGTTGGTCATCACATATATGTTGTGTGTGTCATAGTGTACAGATTTCTCCTGGTTCTGTTCTTCTCACTCAGCATCAGTTCATATAAACCTCTCCAGGAAAATATCAGGTCCATCTGCTCCTCATTTCTTATAGCACAATAGTGTTCCATTACATTCATATACCACAACTTATTTTGCCATTCCCCAATTGATCAGCATCCCCTTAATGCCCAATTCTTTGTCACCACACAAAGAGCTGCTATAAATATTTTCATACATCTGGACCTTCCTCTCACTTCTATGATGTCTTTGGGATACAACCCTAGAAATGGTAATCTGCTCCCTTCACTATCCCTTATCAATCATGTCTATTGAATTCCCAAGTCTTTCTAATTTTATCTCTTCACATCCTTTTTATCTTTTCTACACTAAATTGACCACAATTCACAGATTTAGAGTCTCTTCACCTTTTGGATATACTCTTGAAATACTGACTAAGGTTTCTTAACCTCTACTATCTGTGCTCTTTAATTTCTCTCTCTGTCTCTCTCTCTCTCTCTCTCTCTCTCTCACACACACACACACACACATCATGGGGCAAAAATTGGTTTTTTGGATGTTTCTCTGTATTGAGCTAAATAATATAATATGGGCACCTAAAGCAATAAGAATACTAGAATTTTTGAAAGCATTCTATGATTAAACTGACATGTCCAATGTCTTGTGATTTGACCGTTATCAGAATAATATTTATTATATGCAGTTCAGAATGATATGTTCTTATTCTACTGGGATGAATAAATGTAATATTTACTCATTTTGATCATTTGTTATTTATTTATTTTAATAAAAATCACTATTTTTATTCATATAAAGCTTGTAGATTAACTCCAGTCTGAATCAAATCAGTATTTACTATGGAATCATCTATTCTGTCTGTACGCATAGTTGGATTAAAATATTTACTTAGTTCCTTCTCTTATGATTGGCATTAAATTTTCATACAATGTTATTGAATGGATATTCTCTACCTTCATTTTTCTTAATTTTTTTAGTAATCTTTATAAATGTTTCCTTACTTGAAAATGCTTTATTTAATCCTTAACTACCTACAACCAAACACACAACAGAGGAAAGCATAATCACTTTCATCTCTTCCCTGTGTCCAACTGGATATTTTTGTTGACATGAATGGCATAAAGATGCCATTGCAAAATTCTTTGTGAAAGATAATGTGGGTATAATCTAACAACATAGATGTGTGAGTAGAAAGAAGAACAAAGCAAGATATATTGCCTGCCATGATATAGGGAAGTGAGGTGCAGATTAATAGAATGCCATGTCTTGAATCAAGAAGACTCATTTTTCTGATTTCAGATTTTATCTCAGACAGTACTTATATCATCCTGGGCAAGTAATTTAACCTTGTTTGCCTTAGTTTTTAATCTTTGAAATGAATTAGATAAAAAAATGGCAAACCACTCCAGTTTCTTTGCCAAGAAAACCTCATGGACAGAATTAAAATATGAAAGATATTACACTGGAAGATGTAACCCTCAGATTGGAAGGTGTCTTGCATGCTACTGGGAAAAAGTAGAAAGCTACAAGTACTAGATACATGACTAAGTCAAAGGGAGAAAGAAGCTCAGCTGCGGATGTGTCTGGTGACAAAAGGAGAGTCTAATGCTGAAAAAAAAACAATATTTCATAGAAGCCTGCAGTGTAAGATCTATCAACCAAGGTAAGCTGGATGTGGTCAAAGTGGAAGGGGTAGATTAAACAGTGACATCTTGGGCATTGGTAAACTTATATGGATGTTAATTGGGACCTTTCACTCACATGATCAATATATGTGTATATATACATATTTTCATATACATACATATATATGTATATATGTGTGTATATATGTATATGTGTGCATATTACTGCAGCAAAAATTCCTTAGAAGAAACAAAGTGACTTCCATAATCAATAAGAAAGTGATAAAAGTGATACTGAAGTATAATTTCAAAAAATGATAGAATTATATCTATTAGAATCCAATGCAAACAGTTCAGCATCACAGTGGTACAAGTCTATGCTCCAGTCCCTGATGCCAAAGAGGCCAAAGTTGATTACTTCTTTGAAGAAATAACATTTTTCAAAAAAGTTGCATTCATTATGGGGAATTGGAATGCTAAATAGGAAATCAAAAGATAATAGGAATAATAGACAAGTTTGCCTTTGGATTACAAAAAGAAGCAGGGCATAGACTACCAGATTTTGTCAACATAACTTACTGATCATAGGAAACATTATTTTACAAAACCCCCAAAGACTCCAGACATGGATCACTTTGTATCACAATGATAAAGAAAGGCAATAATGAAGAATATTCAGATTATTGAATAATCAAAGTCATTTCACATGTCACTAAGATTATGCTGGAGATTCTGTATAAAGAGACTTCAACAATATATGAAACAAGAATTCACAGTGGAATACTCTTTTTTTAAGAGGTAGAGGAACTAGAGACCAAATTGCCAACATTTTCTGAATGATGAAAAAGGCAAAGGAATTCTAAAAATTCAGCCTATTCACTGGAAAGTCAAATATTGAAACTGAAGCTTAAATATTTTGGCCACTGAATGAGAAGACAAAACTCATTGGAAAAATACCCTGATATTGAGAAAGATTAAAGGTAATTGTAATTTGGGAGAGATGGTAGAGATGGAGATGGATAGACAGTTACACGGAAGCAAATAAGTGACTTGTCTAGGTCACTCAAGAAGTAATTGTCTGAGATCTGATTTGAACACAGGAAGATCTGGCACTCTATTCACTATTCCACCTAGCTTCCCTATTGAATATTGAGATCATTCTACATATACTGGATGACTTTAATTTTGATAAAAATGATATTTTGGCAGAAGTATTTTATATTTAATGCCACTGGTTTGGACTAACCACATGTCAAATGAATAATGTTTTAAGAAAGAGTAAAAAAATAACTTTCTTACTGCTCTCTTATGAAGTGTCAAATAAAAATGAAATATATAAATTTAAGGTTCTCAATCTTCTCGTCTGTGTTGGAAACTAATTTAGTGATATCAATATATTTTGTTTCACTCAATTAGTGTTAGTATTCTTTCCTGTTAAATAAATGTAATGTTATAAATAAAGCTTCATTTATTCAACAGGAAAAAAATTAACTTGGAACCAAATCCTGGTTATAACATTTACTATTTGTATTACCTTGAGAAATACATTCTATCCTTTGAACCTCATTCTTCTCATTTTTTAAATTGAGAGTATTGGACCAAAGGTCTCTTTTAGTTTCAAATCTAGCCTCTGGTGAAAATAAGAATATTTCCTACATTCAACAAAAGTCATAAAGAGATTAACAATTTTCAGGAGGAAACTAATAATAAAATAACTCAAAAAAATACCTTTACAAAAACAAAATTTTAAAAATAAACAAGCTTATTAATATAAAGTTTTTTCAAAATACAAAGTTTTCATATACATTTTTTTTCAATCCAGGGTTTGATTCAATGAAACAATAATTTTCTAATATTTGCAAAACACGTTCTATGCAAACAGAATAGGTAGAGAGTTAAGGTAAAAAGGATAGAGAACTTGGTCTGAGTCTTTTAGAAAGCAAGAGACGTGAACAAGTGAAGATGAGGAGAAAGAATACTTTGGAAACAGAGGACAGTCTGTGCCAAGGCATTGATATAGGAAAGAGAAAAGAATATGTGGGAAATTGAATGTGTGCTAATTTGGCTAGAAGATAGGGTATGTTGGAAGATAATATAATATTGAACTCAAGTGTGATAACCAGATTTTCCAATGCCAATCTTAAATCAGGTGAGATATTCAGTACCGTTAGTATTTCTTCAAAACTTCTGAAGTGAATTCAAATCAGGATGTCAGTATTTAATCAGTAAGTAAGATAAATGGTATATCAGGGGAACTAAATTTTTTATAAAACTCAGCCATATTTGTAAAAATGAATGGGCTGTACTAAATGATTTTTGAGATTCATGGTGGCTCTAATAATATGATCCTAAAAGTTGGTGTCTCCAATGGTTTGACCTTATTTTGTGGTTTCTATTGTTTCTTTGTGCTACTATGTCTATATGATAGCAGGTGGTATCTTTCATATATCATCCAAAAGTTAATGATATGAATACTGGGAGTATTGTCCTAGGGACAAAAAAAGGAAAGAAAGGAAAGAAGGAAGGAATGAAGAAAGGAAGGAAAAGGAAGGAAGAAAGAATGAAAGATCATTTTAGCATCTCAATGGAGCTATTAAAAGAGGAGAAAAAAAGTAAATTATGGTGGCAAATGATTCAATTCAACAAGAATTTATTGACCATCTACCCACCATATTCATTGCTCTGTAATCTAATAACACTGATATTGTTCTTCACATATCTCAAAAGACTTTCATATGAATTTTATCATGGAAGATAAGGAATTTTTTAAAAATAATTTTGAAAGTATAAAAATGGCCAAGCATTAGAACATAGAAATTCCTCTTTATAGAGCACTTCATCACAAAACTTCATTTGTTTATAATTTTGAGAGGAAATCACTAACATAAATGAAAGAAATTAAAAAGAGGACTTCTGGGAGACAAAATGGCAGAGTAAGCAATAAATTGCTATCACTCTTCCATTGTCACCTCAGAACAATCATAAAATACCACCCCCAAAAAATACTGGAATAGTTGAACCAGTTGCAAGGTGGGGTGGAGCAGTCTTTTAGCCTAGGAAACTTGTGGGATGGACAAGAAAGGTCATTCTCATTTGGGAAAGGGGGAGCACTTTCTAGGGCAAGAAATATCCCAGAAAGCCTACTCCAAGCCATACCTCAGCTAATCAGTGGGAGATCCTAAGCCCCAGGGTGGTGGAGGAGGCAAGTGCCAGCACCACCTCTCGTATACCTTAGCAGAGCTGGGCGAACCAGCATACTCCAACTCAGAGAACCACCATGTGCTTTAGCACAGTCTGGCTGGCTGGTGTCTTCTAGTGGCCAGACTTCTATGTGTTTCACTGTAGCCATGGGGGAATGCAGAAAAAACCTTCCTGGCCTCATCACACACCAGAAACCAACATTAGGACCCTAGCTCAGCACTAGTGAAACTGCCAAACATCATACAACCTCCATCTGCCAGAATCCTAGGCCACAGAACACAAAGCCTAACTCCCATCACAAGAAAATTGGGACAGTGCCCCTTGCAACTGAGGAGGAGAGTTCAACTTTAAAAGTCAGTAAATGGGCAAAGAATATAAATAAAAAGAAAGAATATGAACATTGACCATAAAGAGTTACTATGGGGAGAGGGAAGATCAAAACATAAACTCAGAAGAAAGCACCATTGTCAATATGCCTACATCTGAAACCTCAAAGAGGAATATGAATTGGCCTCCATTCCAAAAAAAGTTTTCTCAAAAGAGCTCAAGATATATTTTAAAAGTTAAATAAGAGAGGTAGAAGAAAATTTGGGAAAATAAATGAGAGGATGAGGGAGAGAAGTAAGAGCTTGGAAAAGGAAGGACAAAAATCTACCAAAGAAAACACCTCCATAAAAAGTAGAATTGAACAAATGGAATTGGAGGTACAAAAATTCACTTAAGAGAACTTCTTAAAAAAGTATAATCGGCCAAATAGAACAGGAGGTAAAAAGATAATTGAAGAAAATAATACCATAATATTTTAGAATTGGGTAATTAAGTTAATGACTCTATGATACACCAAGAACCAATCAAACTAAATCAAAGTAATGGGAAAAAAAAGAAAATGTAAAATACCTCATTGGAAAAAAATTGATCTGAAAAACAGATCTGGGAGAGATAATTTAAGAATTATTGATCTACCTGAAAGTCATAATAAAAAAATAAAATCCTGGACAGCATTTTTCAAGACCTCATTAAGGAAAACTTCCCTGAGATCCTAGAAGCAGATGATAAAACAATCTTTTAAAGATTTCACTTATCATCTCCTGAAAGAGATAGCAAAATGAAAATTCCAAGGTATATTGTAATAATATTCCAAAACTGTCAGGTCCAGGAGAAAATACTATAAGCAACTAGAAAGAAACAATTTAAATATTGTTGAACCTCAGAATTCCAGGGGACCTAGTGGTTTCTTCATTAAAGGATTGGAGGATCTGGAATGTGGTCCTCTGAAAGGCAAAGAAGCTCAGATTACAACCAAGAATCAATTTCCCAGGAAAATTGAGCATAATCTTTCAGGAGAAAAGATGGTCATTCAATGAAACAGGGGACTTCCAACTCTCCTGATTTGGGGAAAAATACAGAGCTGAACAGAAAAATCAATCTTCAAATACAAAAATAAAGAAGCATAAAAAAGTAAACAGGAAAGGAAAAAAAACAGGTTGTTCAATAAGGTCACAATGTTTACATCTCTACATGGGAAGATCCTTGTTGCTATTGAGAAAGTATCTTTATCATGACATTTAGAAGTGGTTTACATAGACAGAGGGTGTGGGTTTAAGTTGGCTTTGATGTGATGATAAAGCAAATAATTGCAGTGTGGGGAAAAAATTTGTCCTGGGAGACGAGAATAGGAGGAAGAAGAAAAGGGTAAATTGCATCACAGAAAGAGGTGCAAGGGAGGTGAGCATTGTTAGAACCTTACTCTCACCACTTGGGACTGAAAGAGGGAATAATATACATATTTAGTTCAGTATAGAAATCTATCTTACTCTATAGGAAAGTAGGAGGAGAAAGGGGAAAAAAAGGGAGTAGATAGATAAAAAAGGAAAGCAGAAAGGAGGGAAGACTGAGGTAGGTGGTTGTCAGAAATAAAGCAGTAGTGAGGAGGGAAAGTGTAAAAAGAGAGAGAGAGAAATGTATAAACGTGTGGATAGAATGAAGAGAAAGACAAGAGTTAGTATTCATAATTGTAAATGTGAATGAGATGAATTCTCCCTCACAAAATGGAAGCACATTGTAGACTGGATTAGAAACCATAATCCTACAATATGTTGTTTACAAGAAACACATTTGAATCAGAGAGATACACACAAAGGGTGCAGTAGAATATATTATGTTTCAGCTGAAGTGAAAAAAATAAAAACATGGCTAACAATCCTGAACTCAGAAAAAACTAAAGCAAAAATAATCTAAATAAAACAAATAAGGAAGGCAACTACATCCTGCACATTAGACAATGAAGCCATATCAATACTTAATATATACATATCATATAGTATAGCATCCAAATGCTTAGAGGAGAAGTTAGGCCTTTTTCAGGAGGAAGCTGTACTAGTGAGGGCCTTCAACCTTCCCCTCTCTGAACTAGATAACTGTAACCATGAAATAAACAAGAAAGAAGTTAAGGAAGTGAATAGAATATTAGAGAAGTTAGATATGGTAGACCTCTGGAGAAAAGTGAATGGGGATAGAAAAGAATATACCATTTTCTCAGGGATATATAGCACCTACACAAAAACTGAACATTTACTGGGCCATAAAAACCTTGCAGCCTAAAAGAGAAAGGCAGAAATATTAAATGTATCCTTTTCATATCATGATGCTATTAAAATGCATGTAATAAAGGGTCACAGAAAGATAAACTAGAAATTAATTGGAAACTACATAAGCCAAACATAAGGAATGAGTGCGTCAAAAAGATATCATAAAAACAATCAGTAATTGCATTCAAGAGAATAACTATAATGAGACAAAATGCCAAATCTATTGGGATACAGCAGAAGCAGATTTTGGAGGAAGTTTTATATCTCTAAATACTTACATTAATACAATAGAGAAAGAGAGCAATTATTTGGTGAGGCACCTAAAAAGGCTAAAAAAGAAGAAATTAAAAATTCCCAATTAAAAACCAAATTAGAAATTGTGAATTTCAAAAGAGAGGTAAATAAAACTGAAATTAAAAAAAATTATTCAACTACTTTTTTTTCTGAAAAGGGGACAAAAATAGATAAACCTTTGATTACTTAGATTAAAAAGAAGAAAGGAAAAATTGCCAGTTTCAAAAATAGAATGGGTGAATTCATCACCAATGAAGATAAAAATTAAAGCTATAATTAGGAGCTATTCTGTCATAGATTTTGTCAATAAATCTGATAATCTAAGTGAAGTGGATAGATATTTACAAAAAATATACATTTTCTAGATTAGCAAAAGAGGAAATAAAAAAATTAACCCCATTTCAGAAAAAGACATTGATCAAAGCATCAATGAACTCCCTAAGGAAAAAAAAATCTTCAAGACTAGATGGGTTTACATGTAAATTCTACCAAACTTTAAAGAATGATTAACTCCAATAGTACATAAATTATTTAGAAAAATATGTGAAGAATGAGTCCTACAAAATTCTTTTCATGATACAAATATGGTGCTTATACCAAAATTATGAGGAGACAAAACAGAGAAAGAAATATACAGACCAATTTCACTAATGAATACAGATGCAAATAAATAAAGAAATAAAACATTACAAAAGCTTATCAGCAAAATGATACTCTTACCAGTTGGGATCTATGCCAGGAATGCAGAGTTGGTTCAATACTGGGAAAACTATCATCATAATTGACCACATTAATAACAAATTAATAGAAATCATATGATTTTCTCAATAGAAGAAGAAAAAAGTTTTTGACAAAATATTAACACCCATTCACATGAAAAACACTACAAAGCACAAGAATAATCAAAGATTTATTTCAAATGAGAAGTGGCATCTATCTAAAACCATCAACAATCATTACATATATTCGGGAGAAGCTAGAAGCTTTCCTAATAAGATCAAGAATGAAAAGAGGAAATGATTAATCACCATTGTCATTCAATACTGTACAGAAATGTTAGCTTTAGCAATAAGAGAATAAAAAGATATTGAAGGAATTAGAATTTGCAGTAAAGAAACAATGCTATCATTCTTTGCAGATGATATGATAAATTTAGGCAATCCTAGAGAATCAACTAAAACAAAAACTACTTGAAACAATTAACCACTTTAACAAAGTTGCAGGAAATAAATACACCCACATAATTCATTGATATTTCAATATATTACTAAGGTGGCCTGGCAGCAAAAGATGGAGAAAAAATTCCATTGAAAATAACTGAGGGCTCTTTCCCGTCTCTCAAGATGGCCGACAAAAAGCCACCCAAGGAAAAGAAGGTCAAAAAAGAAAAAAAAGAGAACAAAAAGGAAGATGTAGCTGAAAAGGTCAAAAAGCCTAGAAAGCACTGCAGTCGGTACCCAGTCCTGGCCCGAGGGATTGGGAGATAACTCCAGGTCTGCCATGTATTCCCGGAGAGCCATGTACAAGCGGAAATACGCTGCCCTCAAAACCCGGATTGAAAGGAAGAAAAAGGAAAAAGTGCCTGCGACTATCTCAAAGCCTGTTGGTGGTGATAAGAATGGAGGAACTCGAGTGGTAAAGATTCCCAAAATGCCTAGGTATTACCCTACCGAGGATGTGCCTAGAAAGCTGCTAAGTCATGGCAAAAAGCCCTTCAGCCAGCATGTGAGGAGACTTCGAGCTAGCATCACCCCAGGCACCATTCTGATCATGCTCACTGGCCGCCACAGAGGCAAGCGAGTGGTTTTCCTGAAGCAGCTGGCTAGTGGCTTGCTACTAGTGACTGGACCTCTGACCATCAACCGTGTTCCTCTGAGAAGGACACATCAGAAATTTGTCATTGCCACCTC
>JAQQSW010003911.1:0-14572 GCA_028646575.1 Pseudocheirus occidentalis
TTGTAACTGTTCAATAGTATTTTGGTTTCTCGTAAAGTCATTAGCTTCTACTTGCTCCACTCTAATCCTGAAGGAATTATTCTCTTCAGAATGCTTTTGAGATTCTTTTTCCATCTGGGAAATTTGACTTTTTAAGGCATTCTTCTCCTCATTGGCTTTCTGGGCCTCTTTTGCCATTTGAGTTAATCTATTCTTTAAAGTGTTGTTTTCTTCAGTCAGGTTGTTGACTCTCTTTTCATGATTTTCTCGCATCCTTCTCATTTCTCTTCCCAATTTTTCCTCCACTTCTCTTCTTTGGTTTTCAAAGTCCTTTTTCAGTTGATGGATAGCTTGTAAGCATTCTTCAATTGTCTTGGAAGGATTTGGTGTGGGAGTTCTGACTCTGCTGTCTTCGTCCCGTTCCATGCTTTGATCCTTTTTGTCCACAAAAAAAATGATCCTAGAGTTTTATTGCTGTTCTTAATTTGCTTCATTTTCCTCATGTTTGCCAGTCAATTCATTTGTTGGTTTTTTAGCTCTATGAAACTCTGCTTCCAGGTTGGAAAGCTCTGTTCCAAATCACTTGGGCTTTCCCAGCTTTTGGAGCTATAAGGGGTTTTTTGCAAGTTCCCCCCAGCTTTGGCTTGCTGAAAGTGCACCCCAGGTCCACCACCCAAGACCATGATCTGGATCCAGGGCGCTCAATGCAAGAGCACTTGTCCCTGATCAATTGATTCAGCCCCCCCCCCCACGGAGTCCGCAGGCCAGGGGCTCTGAAGCATCCTGTTGGGGGCCGCAACCAGTTCTGGCAGTTCCCTTCCCCCACTGCTTCCTTGCCTCCAAGGGCAGATTGGCTGAACTGCTTTTCCTCCCCCAAACTGAGTTTCAAAGTTTCACTTTCACTAACTGTCTCTGATCCTGGTTTGCTGGATTTAAAGATCCCCTCAGGTGCTTTAGATTTTCTCTGATGTAGGCTCACACTGGGACTTGGGAGGCTCAGCTCCTCCTGGCCACCCTGGGGACTAGCCTGGCTGGGTTGCAGTTATCGGCCTGGGATGGTCTTGTCTCTCAGCCAGCCGGCCTGCTGGATGATCCCCTCCTGCCACGCTGCACCCCTTCAATAGATGTGAAGTTGCTGGAGGCTGTAGATCTTCTCTCCTGCAGATTGGATGCTGCACGGCTCGGCTTGGCTCAGTTCATCTCCTTCCTACCACCCCGGGCCTGGCCGTAGTCTCGGCTTCAGACTGGGCCAGCCTCCACTCCTGGCCCACTGTGCTGAGCCCCTGCTACTGAGCTGCCTTCAGTGAGAGATGTGTTTTCTGTATTTTTGTGAGACTGAGTGTCCTAGACTTTGTCTGGGGTCATATTTTATGGGTGTTTAGGGTGATTGTGTGGGAGCTGCAAAGCCTTGCTTCCTCTCCACCGCCATCTTGGCTACACCCCTGCATCTAATGATGCTAAACATATTTCAACATTAGTAATGATGTGGAAAAAAATCAGAACAAAAAGAAAAAAAATGAAAGGAAAAATATGTGTAACTCTCTGCTTCTCCTTGTAAAAACATACTGTAGGAATCTGATTTTTAATCCACTCAGCTATCTTCTTCCATTTTATGGGAGAGATCATGCCATTCACATTCAAACTTAAGACTTCAGAGGATTTTCCTCCATTCCATTTCCCCCATTTTAAACATTTCTCTCTTGTTTCAACCTGCCCCTGCTCATCAGTGTTTTGCTTCTCACCACAGACTCCCTCAATCTTCCTTCCCTTCTATCACCTCCCCCTTCCTTTTTCAAGTATCCACCTTTCCAGGCTACAGGCAATGGCACTCTGGTGAAGTGTCTAGCCAAACTTTAATCTACCCACTGGTGTGGCTGTGCTTAAATCACATGAACAGAGAAAATTAGATGGGAGGGGAAAGGTTAAAATCTGCCTAGATGTATGGCTCTGAGAAAGTCACTTAATTTCTCTCTGCCTCAGTTTCATCTATAAAATGTGAATAATAATAGCACTGTCCCCTGGCATTGTTGTGAGGATCAAATATTGGTACAATCTTTTGCAAACTTTCAATCATTGTAAATGTGAGCTATTAACTGGGTCTCAAAAAACTCTCCTTCTTTTCAGGCAAAATACAAGCAGAGATTGATGGGGTGGTTGGCCAATCAAGGCAGCCCACCATGGCTGATAGGGAGAATATGCCCTACACTAATGCAGCTGTTCATGAAGTTCAGTGAATGGGTGATATCCTTCCTTTCAGTGTGGCCAGGGTGGCCACGGCTGATACCAGGGTGGCTGGATATGACGTGCCAAAGGTAAATGACATTTCCTCCCATGGACCTGAAGGGGCTCCAAGGCTTCCATCTTCTCTGGTCAGGTGAGGGGGAAGGGGTAGAAGAATGTGAAACAAAAAACAGAGAAAGTACAATAACGGCCTAGGTCTAGGGTGCATGAAGGTCTTCTTTTAAAAGTATTGATTTAGATAATGTATTTCCATGTAATCCCACATAAGTTTGTCCAGTAACCCTGTGCATATTATTTTATACTTTAAAAAGAATTATTCTGAGATAGGTAGCATAGGCTTTACCATGTGACTGTCAAAGGGCTTCGCAATTGAAAAGGTGAAGAAATTTTGGACTAGAATTTTAAAATAATTTATTCTCACAGTTGGATGAGAAAGAAAAAACATCCTGGATTTGGAGGCAGAGAAACTTTGTTAAAAACCCAGCTTTAATACTGTTTTTAAATTACTTATGTCCCCTTAGGTTCCATATGTGCAACATCCCTGTTAGTGACACAACTCTGGACCTCAGTTTATTCATTTGAAAAATAAGAGGGTTTGACCAGATGGTCCTTCCAATTGTTCTGGACTCTACTGTCCTATGAATATAACATGTCTAGCACCAACTTTCCCCCACTTTTTCTGAACAAAACAAATCATATTTAGTCAGACAGCAATGGTTTCTCAGTCACATGGGCTAAATAGACTTGGACGGACTCTGAACACAGAATTCTGAAGAAGTTCTTTCCATCTCCAATCCCCCACACTGCACTCCTGGGACCTGGCCAGGGCAGCTCAAACAACACTCTTTCCTGGAGGTCAAGCCTGAATCCAGGAGGGAAGTTTTACAGAGGTTCTGCAGATTAAATGGAAATCAGGGTTAACAAATCATTTAAGACCTCCCAGGAAATTCCAAAGAATTTCCTTCATAACAGCCTCACAGTTTCATGCAACAAGCAGTTCTTAAGTACCTATTCTGTACCAGGTTAGGCCCTACTGAGTTTATTCTCAAGCTTTCTGAAATTCACTTCATTTCTTTTTCAACTGCTGAAGTAAAAACTATATGGGAGGAATACATAGCACAAGAGAGAGCAGATAAATGGCTGCCACTTCTGTTGAACATTAATTTTGCAAAGCATTTTATAAGTATCTCACTTGTTCCTCACAACAACACTTGGGGGAGGTGCTATTATCATTCCCATTTTATAGATGAGAAACCTGAGGCACGCAGAGAGGAACTGACTTGCCCAGTGACACACAGATAATTATTAGCATATATAGTTGTTGAGTGAGGAGGGAGAGCTCAGGTCAGGATGAAATGATCACAGAAGAGGAGGTGAGTGAGCTGGGATTTGAAGAATGGACAGATGGGGTTTAAAGAGTCCTGAGAAATAAGAAGACTGGAAACAATTTAGGGAAGTAGAATGAGTTGGGCTTAAATGATAAGGAAGGCTTAGTTTAAATGTGGAGGAAGAGAGACAAATTGAAATAGTGGGGAGGGATTGAACAAGGAGTTTGGAAGATCAGTGTTCAAATGCTGAGCTGTGTGACTCTGGGAAGTCACTTAACCCATTTGCTGTATAAAATGATGGGGATGGCCTCTAAGTCCCTCCTAGGTCTAACACCATGATTCAATCTATTTGGGGAAGCAGAGATCATTCCCACAATGTAGTTTGAAGTCCATGCATATTTAGGATTTTCAGTTTCAGAGACAGTGCCATGTCCACTCACTCATACAACTAGGAGACAACAAAGTCTGGTCCAGGGCCTTCTTCTCTGCCTTCATTTTGCCAAACTCTCTGAGTCTCCTCCCATGAGGACAGCTCTTTGTCAACCAGGTTATCTAAACACATGGAGCTGTGTCTTCATAATTAGACTTAAGAAAGGTGGAGGTTCTAACCCAACAAGACACACTGGACATTTACCTGTAGAGTTAGGAAGATGTGAGTTCAAATCCACTCTCAGATGCATCCTGTGTAATTCAGGACAAGTCACTTCAACTTGTCAGCCTCAATGTCCTCATCTGTAAAAATGGACATGCTTCTAGTACTAAATCTATAATCTTTATTTTAAGCAACCTCTATCAAAGGAATGGACTCCCTTATCTGCAGTTGTGATGTTAAAGGTAACCGAAGATCTTCCATGCCCCTTTGTTTTGGCAAGTAAGCAGGCACTTAGCACCTTATTTCCAGTTAACATCTTATTTAAGCTATTTAATTAACACAGATGCTGCTAACACCTTGGGAGTAGTTAACACCTTAACAGGAAAGGGCAGAACAGATAGGATCTATACTGTGTATAAGGAAGAGAACCAGCAGGACAGTCAGATTTTCTCTCAGCAAACACGGGGAGGCTGCAACTTTTTGCTGAGACCCTCCCTCTGCAACTCTTGCCAAGAACTTCCAAGAACCAGGATGAGGAGCTAACATGAATGAGAGTAGGATCCCTACTTGAGGGAGCCTGTACTATTATAGAGGCTTGGGAATGTTGGTGTTCACTGCATTAGCCATGTGTATCAACTGCATGACTGTAAGGATTTTGGCTTTCTGGTTCTGGAACTCGGTTTTCTGGTATTTGAATAAAGACTTTGATTTTCCCCTCCATGTGTAGAGTTTGCTGCATTTTGTGATTCACAACTATACTAGCATATTCATAACCACCATGGGTGTTGTGAATATTGCATTATTGTTACATCAGTCCCATCAGTCTTTCATGGTACCTGACTTTTCTAATCATCACTTCTTGCAAGACATCTAAAGGAATTTCATAGTTTAAGGCACAATGCTGTCTGGGACACTTATTCAATTACCACCTAACTAATAAATAGGCATTAGGTGGTCCCAGATAGGGGAGAGCCCAAATGAAAGAAAAATAGCCCAGTGTTCTTGCACATCAACCTATCCCCAAAGTGGCAGTTTAGAATGAGGCAGTTTGGGTTCATCTCCCCTTCCTGATGCTACCTGGGAGACTTTGAGTGAGGCCATTAAAGAACTAGGCATCTGTGGGTGGTTCTTTGCCCTCTTTTGTAAGAGGGGAGCATGGGCCAGGTCCCTATCACCTCAAAATTCTTTCAACTTATTTTTTCCTCCTTTTTCCAGGGTACCATGCTAATGACCAACTTGACTGACTTGCACAGAGATCCCAAGGAGTGGGCTACCCCAGAAAACTTCAACCCATAACATTTTCTGGAGGATGGACAATTTAAGAAAAGAGAGAGCTTTCTGCCTTTCTCAATAGGTGAGCCACACTCAGGGAGGCGGCCCTAATCCAGGAGGCATCAACCTTTAAACCATTAAAACCTTTGATGAATCTACTTTCTGAAACCCACAATCATGTGATGGTGCATATACTAGTAGTGTTCACTGATTGGGAAAATACATCACAACAAAATTTTAAATAGCAGACATTTAGATAGCAATATGTTTGAAATGAGAAAAGTCATCCTCAGGTCTGATTTTTACCCGATGGTTTTACAGGCCCCTTGCAAGGACACCAGAATTCCCCCAGGACCTAGCCAGTGCCCACAAGCTCTGGTACTCCCTCCTCAGGTATCTTGGGTATTTTTCTTACTTAAACACCCTGGGCCTCAGTTTCCTTATTTATAAAATAAGGCAATTGGCCAATGAGGTTCCTTCCTCCTCTGAAGTCATGAACAAAGAATCTCAGGAATTCAGAGCCAGAGGACCTTTACTTTGTTTCTCTTCTGATTTGTGTGGCTTGGCATGACTCCCACCTTCTCAGAGCAGGCTTTTTCATCTCCAGTAACTGAGGAGCTTGTAGTGGTGTCCTGGAAGGTGCCTAACCCTCCTAAATCTATGATATTCTGATCCTAAATGAATACAAAGAATTTTCAATAAGGAGATCCCTTGCAAGTGGAGGCAGACTCTGAACTGAGCCTTAAAGCATGTTGGAGTTACTAATAGAAGTGAGGAGAAGGTGCTGACTAATCTAGCAACTAGACTTTGCAAAGGGAAGGAGATGAGAACAAACTGTGTCCTAACAAGCTGGGAGAGCTCATGCATCCTTCTTGGAAGCAGCATGGTCAGTTGTTAAGCAAGTCATTTGGGGAAGTCTTTCCTTCAGGAGTTGTACTAGATGCCTCCTGAGGTGTCAGATCCTATTTATTTTCTTTGTTTACAAACTTACATAATGATAATTTATTTTTCAATTATAATAAAAGATAAATAATTTAAAATTTTAATTTTCATTAATTTATCATTAATAAATTTGAATTAGATAAATTTAATTTATTATTAATAGAATTTAAATTATTTACAATTTCAAAATATTAAAACACATTCAAATGTTATTAAAACTGCATGTGTGATTAATATAGTTTTATTATGATTTCGAAAGTGTTATCATCCCTATGGGGCCTGCTTCTCATTAGCTGTCACCTGGACAATTACAAGAGGCTCCTAAATTATCTCCTTGCTTGAAGTCACTCCCCAAACCAAGGCATCCTTTACCTAGTTGCCACAATGATTTTTCTAAAGTGTAGGTCTGACCATATTGCCCCCTACCCTCACTCCCACTCAGTGAGTTTCAGAGGCTCACTATTGCCTCTATGATCAAATGCAACCATGCTGAGTTTGAATGTTCTTTGTACCTTGGCCTCTTCTTGCCTTTGGACTCCACCATCTACTCCTGCTGGCCTGAGGGCTATTCTCCCCACACCACACTCCTATCTCTTTTTTTAAATTAACTTTCATGTTTATTTTTATTTGCATCATTGATTTCCACAAGATTTTGAGTTACAGATTTTCTCCCTATCTTTCCCCTACCCACCACCCCAAATCAGTGATCCTACTGTGTAGCCTGTCCCCAATCTGCTCTCTGCTATATCTTCCCCCATAACCCCTCTGACTTTCAGGTAGGGCAGGATGGGTCTCCCTACCCCAGTACCGATATATCGTATTTCCCAGTTGCACATAAATAATAATAATAATAATAATAATAATAATAACAATAATGATGGTGATAATGATAGTATATTTTAAAACATTTGTTTTTAAAACTTTGTATTCCATATTCATTCCCTTCCTCCCTCATTACCAAACCTTACTGGGAAAATAAGCAATTCAATAAATGTTGTACATCTGTAGTTAAGCAAAACATTTCCATAGTGAATATATTGTGAAAGACTGGCTATATTTCCCTCCATCCTGATCTGTCCACCACTTGTTCTGTTCTCTACTTTGTTGCTGTCCCTTTACAAAAGGATGTGCTTCTAACTACAGCCCCCCCAACCTGCCCTCCCCTCCATCAAACTCCCTCTCATCCACGTCTTCCCTACTTTCCTGTAGAGCAAGATACCCAATTCACTATGTATGTCATTTTCTCCCTAAGCCAAATTCAAAGAGAGTAAGGTTGACCCATTCCCTTTTGCTTTCCTCTTCTTCCCCTACAGTGTAAAAGTTATCACTTAACACTTCTATATGAGACAAGTTACCCCCATTCTGTCTTTCCCCATGTCCTCTCATTATATTCCTCTCTCACCTCTCTCTTTCACCTTTAAATATCATCCCTTCCTACTCAATTGACCCTGTGAACTCTGCCTATGTATACTTCTACACATATGTACACATACTCACATATGCATTCATATGCATATATACCATCCTACGTATACATTTATATACATATATCCATTATATATGAGCGTATATGTAAATATATATGCACACACATTTATATTTCTTACATTTATCCTTATATTGAGAAAAGTTTCATAAGTTACAATTATCATTTTCCATGTAGACATGTAAATAGTTCAACTTTGATTAGTTCCTTTTCATTTTTCCCCCGTTTCCCTTTTCATGCTTCTCTTACTTCTTGTATTTGAATGTCAAATTTTTTATTCCCCTCTTGTCTTTTCATCAAGAATGATAGAAAGTCCTCCACCTCATTGAATAACCATATTTTCCCCTGAAATATTATACTCAGTTTTGCTAGATAAGTTATAATAGTTTGAATTCTAATACTTTTGACCTTTGCAATGTCATATTCCAAGCCCTTCAATCCCTTTATGTAGAAGTTGTTAGATCCTGTGTTATCCTAATTTTGTTTCCAACATATTCAAGCTGTTTCTTCTTGGCTGCTTATAATATTTTCTCCTTGATATGGGAACTCTGGAACAGAGCTATAATATTCCTATGAGTTTTGCTTAAGCAGGTTGTTGACTAGCTCTTCACAATTTTCTTGCATAATTCTCAATTATCTTCCCAGTTTTTCCTCCAATTCTCTTACTTGATTTTCAAAATTCTTCTTGAGCTCATCCATGGCCTGTAACCATTTCATATTTTTCTTGGAGGTCTTTGATGCAAGATTTCTGACTTCTCTGTCTTCCTCCCACTGTATGTCTTGATCCTTTTTGTCCCAAAAAAAGGAATCTGTGGTCTGTTTGTGCTTCAACTGCTTGTTCATATTGACTGCCAATTACTTGACTTTTGAGCTCTTTGCCATGGTCAAACTCTGCTTCCAGAATGAAGAGAACTGGGCGGCTAGGTGGTGCAGTGATTAGAGCGCTGGCCCTAGAGTCAGGAGTACCTGAGTTCAAATCCGGCCTCAGACACTTAACACAAAAATCTAGCCGTGTGACCTTGGGCAAGTCACTTAACCCCAACTGCCCTCCAAAAAAAAAAAAAAGCAAAAAGCAGAATGAAGAGAACTTTGTCCCAAATTGCAAGGGTTTTCACACCTTCCAGAGATATAAGTAAGGTGCCCTCTCTGCAGCTCCCACAAGCTCTGGCACACTTGCCACACACCCCTGGACCACCATCCAAGACTGTGATCCAGATCCAAGTTAAAGCAAGAGTGATTACCCCCTGAATTGTTGCTTTATCTCCCTATGATCTGCACGCCAGGTACTCTGGAAGCAGCCATGCAGCTGTAGCTGCATGGCTGTCTTACGGGCTTCTTGCACTCTTCCATCCCTCCCTGATCCAACAGAGTTCTACACTGAACTTTTATTGATTATCGGTTGAAAAGTCTGGAGATGGCCACAGCTGCAGGTGATACACTCTCGTGAAATCTACTTTGGCCACTGCTGGTCAGGGCTGCCCTGGGACCAGAACCACAGAGTTCACAGGGGACTATACTCAGCTAGTTGCATGCTTCAATAGACCCTTCCTGTCAGCCTGCTAGGCTGTCTTGTTTTTTTTTTTCCGGGGATTTCTTTCTCTCTGTCACATTGTATGTTCTGTAGCTCTAAAGTAGCAGTTCTCAACCTGTGGTTTATGTTCAATTTAAAAACATCCTGCATTTCAGATATTTACATTATGATTCATAACAGTAGCAAAATTACAGTTATGAATTAGCAACAAAAACAATTTTATGGTTTGGGGTCACCACAACATGAAGAACTGTACTAAAGGGTAGTGACATTAGGAAGGTTGAGAACCACAGTTCTAAAGTTTGTTTAGTCATTTTTTACATATATTAGAAGTGATTGGAGTGGGAGCTCATGCCAGCTTTGTGCTTCTACTCCACCATCTTGGCTCCACCCCAAATCACTGAAGTCTTAAAGTCCATCCCAATGCTAGGACTGAGAACCAAGCCCTTGAGACCCCCTATTCCAACCTACTGCCAATGCTGAAAATTAGGGATTAAATGCTTTTGATCTCCTTGTTTTTCAGGAAAGAGGGTCTGCCTGGGGGAACAGCTGGCTCGGACTGAACTCTTCCTTTTCTTCACTTGCCTGCTCCAGAAATTCACTTTCCAGGCTCCCCCAAACACTGAGCTGAAACTGAACTCCCGATATGGCATAACCATCTCTCCTGCCCCCTACCAAATCTGTGCCATTCCTTGAGTGATGTAGGCCAAACTAGGACTTTAAGGTGGTTTCCCAAGAGATGATAGGGAAAGACTTCAAACCATACTCATGATCCAATGTGTACAACACCCTGCCATTTGGAGGTTGGGTAGGGAAAGAGAGAAAAGTCAAGGGGGTGGGAAAAGGAAAAAGAGACAAATTGTAACCCAGTTTTAACCTTCTCACTCAGAAAAAGGAGAAACATTAATGCTACCAAGAAGATTTTTTTGTTTGGTTACTTTTTGGTCTCCTGATTTTTTAACACATAACTTGGGTAAGATTTTACAGGAGGGTTTAGAGAGTTTATGTGAGTTATAGAAGGAATCTATGGGTTTATGAGATTGATCTTTAGAGATCCTAATAGATGATAACTTCTCTGTGGGCAGAGACTGTTTTCTTTATGTCTTAGGATCTACAGCATCCAAAAGAGTGTACAACATGGAAACAGGGCCCTAGATATACTTGATTGTCTTATCTCTAAATCAATCGCTTTTGTGTTAATTATTTCTCTTGACTTTCACTGTATGAAATAGTAATCCTTCAGCTGATGAGATGGGTTCTTCATTGCTATTAAAAGCCTTTTTAGATGATAAATTGAAATTACTTCAATACTAATTATAGTGACTTGGGGCTAGGAATGCCCACACCTTAAGAACCGCTAAACTGTTAAGGTTCCCTATTACTGTAAAGATTGTCCGTTATTTTAAGAAATACTTACACAAAGTACATTTCTATGTTGGTAATGGAAACTCCTATAATACCCCAATCAGAAAATGTAAACACCCATGTGAATCATTGTGACTGATGTTCATCATTTATTACTTCTGGTCTCTTTTCAAATGTTCTCCAATTATACCAATAAAAATGCTCTGTGAGTTCACAATGAGGTCCTTGTACCAAATGAATCTGCTCTGGACCCATTTTCCCATTAAGTTACTAACCATTGCAATTACACTTGGATCTCTTTTGCTTTGTTTTCTTATTTACACATTTTAATCATGATCACAGCAATCCTCTAAAATGAATATGGGTAAGCCCAGTTTACAGATGGGGAAATAAACCCTTCTCCAAATCAAAGCCTAAAAATAAAAATAAAAAACTTGGAAAAATCATGATGATAGCAATTTCTGCAAGACTTCATGTTTTTTTTTAATTTTTAAAACATTTTTTAACTTTTGAGTTATGAATTTGATTCTTTCCTCTTTCACTGCCATCGAGTCTCCCTGAGATGTTAAGCAATAAGATCAAGGTTATCCAAGTGGAATTAAATAAAACATTTCCATATTAGTCATTGTTACAAGAGGACTCAATAGAGGAAAATGAAAGAAATTAAGTGAAAAATAGTGTGCTTCGATTGAGATTCAATCAGTATCAGTTCTTTCTTTGGAGGAAGATATCATACTTCATTGTTAGCTCCTGCTTTCCTTAAAATTTGGGTTACATTGCTTTCATTTGTGCAAAGAATAATTTTGTATAATCAAAAATATGTGTTTTTCATTTTGTAATGCTCTCTATACATTCTTTGGTCCTAAATTCTTCTCTTATCTATAAATCTGACAGTTGTTCTTTTCCATATTGTCTTTAATTGTTTATATTATCAATCTTTATGAATAAACCTTGTCTGTATTTCATCACTTATCTTGGTGTGTGGTGTGAGATATTGGTCTATACCTAATTCATGCCATACTGTTGGCTAGTTTTCCCAGCAGTTTTATTGCCAAATAATGAATTCTTGTCCCCATAGCTTGGATTTTTGGGTTGATCATGTATTAGGTCACTGTTGTCATTTACTATAATGTAATTTGTACCTAATCTATTTCACTGATCCCCCACTCTATTTATTAACCAGTACTATATTGTTTCAATAATTATCACTTTATAATATAATTGAAGACCTGGTATGGCTAGATTACATTCCTTTTTGTAATTAAAACAATCCTAAATACAAAATTAAAAATTAAAAAAAGAAACAAACTAAAACACTAAAACTGAAATTATTCAATATAAGAAAAATAAGCATCACCTTGTGCACATGAGCAGGTGAGAGGATTAAAAAAATACAGCAATGATTTTCCATTTCAAAAAACACAATATAATACATATTAAACACTACGTTGAGAGATGTCCATCTTTTCTTTCTTTTCTTTTAAGTTTTCTTTTATTCTCTGCTGTGAACTTTTGACTTTGTTCTTTTCCTGCCTTCTACCCCACCCCAAAAGTTATAATTGAGCATGGATGTGTGTATGTATGTATGTACATGTATATATGCACATATAGATTTGTCTACAGATGTATAGACACAAAGACATACATGTTTACTCTACTTCTACTTGGCACCTTGTCCTATTATTTTACCTACTCCCTCCAAGAATCCTTCCCTTATCCTCTCCCCCCATCTCTATTCCCTTAGTGTTTTATAAAGAAAAGACTAACTGTCAGATTTATGGATAAGATAAGAATAAGACACTAATTATCTGAATTTAGAAAACATTTACACTTCTGGATATAGATGCATCATTTGAACTCATTCCTATGAAAGTAACCAGTCCCCCTCCCCTATCTAATACTTCTGAGTCACTTCTTCCTCTTGCACCTCATTTGAATAAGGTAATGACTCTGTTTAACTGTTCTGAAATGGTTTTACTTTTTAAAAGCATGTTATCACAAGATACAGTATTCAATGATTATAGTAATCTACTGTTTTATAAACCCAAAGATCTAAGCTTCTGTAATGGATAAGAACTCATTGTATGACAAAACTGCTGGGAAAACTGGAAAATAGTACTGCTAAAACTTAGCATACGCCAACGTCTAACACCATATACCAGAATAAAGTCCAAATGGGTACATAATCTAGGTATAAAGGTTAATTCTATTAACAAATTACTGGAACAAGGAACAGTTTATCTATCAGACTTATGGGGAATGAAGGAATTTGTGACCAAACAAGACATAGAGAACATTATGAAATGCAAAAATGAAAAATTTGCATTACAAAAAATTGAAATTTAAAAAAATTTATTAATTTTCTTCTTTACATCATTAATTTCCACAAGACTTTGTTACAAATTTTCTACCCATCTTTCCCCTAGCCACAGCCCCAAAACAGAAATCCCACTGTAAAGCCCGTCCCCCGATTTTCTCTCTTTTATGCCCTCCTCCAAAACTACTCTTATTTTCTGGTAGGGCAGGGAGGGTCTCCCTACCCCAGTCCCTGTATATTTAATTCCCAGTTGCATGTATTGTAGAGCTTTAAATTCTAGATTCTTTTGGTTCCTCCCTTGTCACCCACCCCCACTGGAAGGACAAGCCATTCAATACAGGCTATACATGTGTAACTACGCAGGACATCTCCACAGTGGACATATTGTGTGCGGTTGAGTACATGTCCCTCCTTCCTATCCCTCCCCACCCACTTGTTCTGTTCTCTACCATTTCCCTGTCTCTTTACTGAAGTGTGTACTTCCTTGAAACCCTCCCCCAGACCCTGCCCTCCCCTACATCATCCCACCTCTGATCCCCATACCCCCTACTCTCCTGTGTGGCATGATACCCAGTTTAGAGTGTGTGTTGTTCCTTCCCTAAGCCAGATTCAATGAGAGTAATTAAAAGTAAAGTTGTAACAGTTAACCCTTGCCTCTTCTATATGGGATGATTAACCCCATTTTGTATCTCCCTGTCTCCTCTCATTCTACTCCTCTCCCACCTCAGAATTTCACCTTTTAAAGTATCATCTCTTCCTATTAAATTGATCCTGTACCCTCTATGTACACATATGCACGCATGATCAGATATGTATTCATACACATATATAGCCTCTTATATACACAAATGTGTAGGTATACATATATATACATTTGTATTCCCTTCATGTATCCTCATACTAAGAAAAGTTTAATAAGTTACTTTTATCATTTTTCCATATTGGCATATTAATAGTTTAACTTTGATGAGTTCCTTATGATTTCTTTCCCATGTTTACTTTCTCATGCTTCTTCTGTTTGAATGTCAAATTTTCTGTTCAGTTCTGTTTTTTTCAGCAAGAATGCAGAAAGTCCTGCACCTCATTGACTGATGATATTTTCCCCTGGAACATTATACCCAATTTTGCTGGGTAGGTGATTCTTGGTTTTAATCCCAGCTCCCTTGATCTCCAAAATATCATATTCCAGGCCCTTTGATCTCCCAGTGTAGAAGCTTCTAGATCCTGGGTAATCCTAATAGTGTTTCCACAGTATTCAAATTATTTTGTCTTGTTAGTCTGTAATATTGTCTCCTTGATCTGGGGATTCTGGAGCCTGGCTCTAACATTTCTTGGAATTTTATTTTTGGGATCTTTTTCAAGAGGTGATTGGTGAATTCTTTCAAGTTCTATTTTGCCCTCTGATTCTAAAACATCAGGGAAATTTTCCTTCAGAAGTTCTTGAAGGATGCTTTCTAAGGTTTTTTTTTTTAATCACGGCTTTCAGGTAGACCAATAATTTTCAAATTGTCTCTCCTGA
>JAQQSW010003913.1:0-14571 GCA_028646575.1 Pseudocheirus occidentalis
AAAAAAAAAAAAGCCAATAAGGAGAAGAATGCCTTAAAAAGTCAAATTTGCCAGATGGAAAAAGAATCTCAAAAGCTCACTTAACAGAATAATTCCTTCAGAATTAGAATGGAGCAAATGGAAGCAAACGACTTTAGGAGAAATCAAGATTCTATTAAACAGATCCCAGAAAATGAAAAAAATAGAAGGCAATGTGAAATATCTCATTGAAAAAACCACTGACAAAAAAAAAGTTTAATTTTCAGGGGATTGTTAATCAGGTAGATAAAAACGATTGCTTCTTTGTAACTGAATAAAAGTATTAGGGCATAAGTTCATCTTCTGTAAGGCTCATAGAAAGCATCTCTGGAACAACTCCAGCAGGAAACAGAATAAGAATGATATATACTTACAAAAATAAAAAAGAAAGAAAGAAAGAAATGAAAAAAACCACTGACCTGGAAAACAGATCTAAGAGAGACAATTGAAAAATTACTGGACTACCTGACAGCCATGATCAAAAAAAAAAAGAACCTAGAAATCATCCTTCAAGAAATTCTCAAGGAAAACTGCCCTGATATTTTAGAACAAGAGGGCAAAATAGAAATTAAAAGAATTCACCGATCACCTCTTGAAAAAGATCCCCCAAAAGAAAACTCTTAAGAATGTTATAGCCAAGTTCTAGAGACCCTAGATCAAGTAGAAAATATTACAAGCTGCCAAGAAGAAAGAATTTGAATACTGTGGAGACACAATCAGGATAACCCAGGATCTAGCAGTTTCTACACTAAGGGATCAAAGGGCCTAGAATATGATATTCCAGAGATCAAGGGAGCTAGGATTAAAACCAAGAATCACCTACACAGCAAAACTAAGTATAATGTTCCAGGGGAAAATATGGTCATTCAGTGAGGTGAAGTTCTTTCAAGCATTCTTGAGGAAAAAAAACAGAACTGAATAGAAAATCTGACATGCAAATATAAGAAGCATGAGAAGGGAAACATGGAAAAGAACTCATAAGGAACTTAATCAGAGTTTAACTACTTACATGCCAACATGGAAAAATGATAATAGTAACTTATGAAACTTTCCTCAGTATGAGGATAGTTGAAGTGAACATAAATGTGTGTGTGTATATACAAACACATATGTCTACAGAGGAGGGTATATATGTGCATGAATACACATAAGAGCATATGTATATATATGTATAGGTATACATAGAGGGCACAGGATCAATTGAATAGGGAGGGATGATATTTTAAAAGGTGAAATTGAGAGGTGGGAGAGCAGTATAATGAGAGGAGATAAGAAGAGACAGAAGGGGGTTAATCATCTCATATAGAAGAGGCAAGGGATAACTGTTACAATGGAGGGGAAGAACAGGGAGGCAAAAGGGAAAGGGTCAACCTGACTCTCATTGAATTTGGCTTAGGGAAGGAATGACATACGCTCTAAATTGGTTATCTTGCCCTATAGGAGAGTAGGGGGGATGGGGATGAGAGGTGGGATATTGGAGGGGAGGACAGGGTTTGGGGAGAGGGATGTTAGAAGCACACACTTCTGTAAAGGGACAGGGACAAAGTAGAGAATAGAATGGGGGGTAAAGGGAGGGTGCGGGATAGGAAGGAGGGAAATATAGTCAGCCCAATATGTCCACTGTGGAGATGTTCAAAACTACTGTTTTGAATTGTACTGAATTGCTTGTTGTTATGAGAATCTGGAGATCTTCCCGGCCCCTTGGCCCTTTGATAGGCTTAAGTGGCTCTCAGAACCTTCCCTGATTTGAAAGTAGACTCTGCCCCCTAACAGGCTAAATATGGTCACATGGAGCCTGTGGCAGGAGGCTTGTTCTTCAGGAATGCCTGAGCCTTATTACTCTGTGATTGGGCAATGGGTCAAGAGGGCTGTAACATTCTCTGACCCAGGAGAAGGCTATGTATACTGCTGGTGTGAGGTTTCCTTTGGGGCTCTCACTTTGAGAAGAGTTGTATGTTTTGAGACTATGGGCAGCCGTTGAGTTCCCCAGCTTTGAAAAACCCAGATGTTGGTGCTTCCTTCTCTGGTAACTGACCAGGTATGGATGTTATGGTCAGATGGCTGGAAGCCCATCTGCTGACCTGTTTCTTTGTCTGCCTGTAACTTCTGTTTGTATCCTCTAAAGTTCAGGTTGCTGACTTTTTCCCCTGAACTAGGTAAATGATATGTGTTTGACTGATTAAAGTTTGATTGTTAACCCGTTTTGAGTTGCTTTCCTTTAGAAAAGCAGATCTAAGAACCTGTGCTAGCAGCCACCCTGGGTATGCTAGCGTGCTCTGTGATACGCTTGTCTTTCCAGAGGGGATGGGTGACAAGGGAGGAAGGGAAAGAACCAAGAATTTAAAGTTCTAAAATCAAATGTTAAAAAAATGTATTAATAATATTATTATTATTAATATTATTATTAATATTATTTTTTACATGCAGCTGTGTAATAAGATATACAGGCACTGGGGTAGGGAGATCTATCTTGCCCTATTGGAAAGTCAGAGGGGTGAAGGGGGAAAATATAGGAGAGAGCCGATTGGGGGAAGAGACACACAGTAGGATCGTTGTTTCGGGGTGGTGGATACGGGAAAGACAGGGAGAAAATTTGTAATTCAAAATCTTGTGGAAATGAATGATATAAACTAAAAACAAACTAAAGTTAATTAAAAAAAACATTAGACTAAAAGATGTCTAAAGTCCTCTTCCAGTTTTATGAACTATGCCAGGGGTGGGAAATCTCTGGCCTTAAGGCCACATATGGCCTTCTAGGTCCTTAAGTGCAGCCTTTTGACAGGATCCAAATTATTTGACAGCTGTGTAAAATTTATATTCAGTCAAAAGATTGCACTTAAAGACCTATAAGGCCACGTGTGGTCTTAATGCTACAGGTTCCTCTGGACTATGTCATGTACCTCCACATCCCTATCTGAATTCATGAAAGTTTATGCACAAAACAAAACAAAAAAAAAGATCATGGCATAAAGCGCAAACTTTGATATAAGCTTATTATTTCTAGCCCAACAAGTAGCCACCTTGTTTTTCCTCACACCCTACAATCCAACCCATCTTCCCATCTTTGTGTAGGATATTCTCCTTACTTGAAATGCATTCCTCTCTCTTAACTTCTACTTCTTAAAATTCTTAACTCCGTTCACTGTTCAATTATAATACTTTCCTATACTTAAGACCTTCCTTGGATTTCCTGGATTCTGGTCCCCTCTCTCCTCAAAAAAAAATTTTTTTTTAATTCTGCATATACTTTTAAAGTGTATATATTTAAGTATCTTCCCTGAGATTAGAGACTTTTTTCATTTTTGTCTTCATGGCCTCATCACCTAGTGCCACGTCTGGCACACAGTGGGCACTAAATAAATCCAAGTTAATTGACTATCACTATTGAGCTGACAACAATTTCCATTCTCTGATCTTCACATCCATACTATTTTAACCCAAATATTACATTTTAATGTCAAAATATATCACAAGAAAATAAAGGAGGGTTGTGGGTTTTTTTTTTTATTTCATTCCATTTGTATTTTGTCCTTGTGAAGCTTAACAGAAAGTGAAGACTCCATACCTGCTTTCCTTCCCCAATATGAATGTGGTCTTTTTGCTTTTCTTCATATAAACATCTCAGGAAAGAAATAACCAGTTCGTTCTCCTTTTGCTCATTTCTTGGTCTTATTTTCTTCAAGAAATTAAAAAAAAAAAAGAAATTGATAAGAACTCTTTTATTTTCAACAAACCACCTACCCCACCAGACCTCATTGAATGAAGGTGATTTTCCCAGATAAAGTCACTAGATGGCACCAATGATTTTAAATATGTGGCATATTAACTACTATTAACATCATTATTATGACAACATTCTACCCCATAGTTGAAGGCAGAGTACAGGCTAGAGTTCAATGGACTGATGACACGGGTAAATTGTATAAGGCAGTTTTTTTTTCCTTTTAAATCCCATTTTCTTTAATAAATAACTACAATTATAAAGAATCATGGGATTTAGTTGACAGAAGAAATTGAGAGCCCCACATCACTGTACAGATAAGGAAAATGATCTGGGGAGACTTAGTGATATCTACAAGGTCACTCTGCTAATAGGGAACAGAAGCAGGGCTCAAAGTCAGGTCTCATAAATCCCAGGCCAAGACTCTTTCCTCTAAGAACCCTACCAAGCATAATCACAGGATTACAGACTTAGAGCTCCAAGGGCCCTCAGAGGACATCTAGATCAATCCCATCATTTTACAAATGAGGAAACTGAGAGCCAGAGTTTGAGTGACCTGCCCAAAGTCCCCTGGAGACCCAATTGGTAAAAGCAAAATTTGAACCCCAATTCCAACTCCAGCTAACCAGTTTTTTTTCTCTACACAATACTGCCTCAAACTATTTCATACACAAATACTTTTTATTTAAAAGAAGAAAAAGACTATAACTTTATAAGCACTACCAAAGCCCTGAACCACATTATTTCAAGACTCTGCACCCTACACAAAGTAGACACTAAGAGGTCTCCCCACATTTACAAGAAATAGACACTAAAGTCTCCAGGGATGTTATAAAGCCAGGATACATTATTTGACTTCTGATGTCCCCTCAAAAATCTCTTTTCAGATTTCCTCAAAAAGTCATGTTCAGTACAAGAAGAATCTAAAAAGTTTTCAGAGTTTTGTATGCTTGTTGCTTCACTGTTATCACTATATGAGCTTGAACATTTTAAACAGGCTATCGATTAACTTTTCATATGAAAATAAATGTTAAAAATAGAGTTTGGTAGCCACAAGCACTATGTATAAGCCAACCACTGAGTTCAAAATATTATTTGGAATTTCACAGCACACTTCAAAGGATCCGTGGGTTCAGCACAAAACACAACCATTCACAGTCCTGGATCCTGAGCAATTCTTGTCCTAGTTCTCCCCTATTCCCTCCAAGGAGGACCCACTCAATACTTTGGAAGCCTCCTTTAGGTTGGAGGTTCTCAACCTTTTTTTGTACCGAGGAACCCTTTGGCAATGTGGTGAAAAGTCTACGAACCCTATTTTCAGAATAATGTTTTTAAATACAGAAAATACTTAGGTTTACGAAGGAAATCAATTATACTGAATTATACTGAAATACAGCTATCAAAGTATTTTTTAAAAAAGTTCACAACCCCGGGTTAAGTACCTTTTGCTTCAAGGATTCCAACATTCTGTGAATACCAATGCAACACTTGGGCTGTCCATTTGCTATGCCTCGTTCTCTTGTCTGAAGGCTATCCAGACTCTTACAATCATACATTTCCTAGATAATACCCTTTAGGCCTTCTGTTGTATACACACATCTGTGGTTACAATGGTGCAGCCCTCATGCACATCTCTCTCTCTCTCTCTGTTGCCCTTTTAGGGGTTACCACAAATCTGTTTCTTTGGAGACAGAAGAATATCACAAAATTTGCAGCTATGTAGCATGACTAGAAGAATGCTAAATGTAAAAAGATTATTTTAAAATCATTCAGGGGCAGCTAGGTGTCACATTGAACAGATCACTGGCTCTGGAATCAGGGGGACCTGAGTTCAAATCCGACCTCAGACACTTAACACCAGCGGTGTGACCTTGGGTAAGTCACTTAACCCCAATTGCCCTCCAAAAAGAAAAAAATCAACAATAATAATAATTTAGTGGTGTTATAACCCCAAATTAAGAGTTTTCAATACAGAAAATTTTTCATATAAGTATCAACTGGTCTGTTCTATTTTCAGTCTGCTGTACATCTTTACATTTAATCAATAAATGTTTTTGGAATGATTAGCATTCGTTCATTCTCCCTTCCACTATTCTTAACAATCTTGTGATGTCAAACTGGTCATAATCTTCCACTATCATCTTTAATAAAACATTTACCAAAAGAATTTAAGTTCTAGAAAATCACTGCTTTTAGCAGTCATATCTCTCCATTTGGCAAGGCGTTAAAGTATTTGCTGGCTGAGGAAAAGGTTTCTGGACTGTTTCAGTCTCTTTACATGGTGATGGCTTTATATGCTGGCATCCCGGCTATCCCATGAACAAGACACTCCATCCCATGCATTCTTTCTGATTGTCCCCCATGCCTGGAATGCTCTCTTTCCTCCACTCACACTACTGACCTCGTTGGCTTCCTTTAATTTCCACCTAAAATCCCACCTTCTACAGAAAACCTTCCCCAATCCCTTCTAATTCTAGTGCCTTCCCTCTGCTAATTGTCTCCTATTTATTCTGTATGTCACTTACTTTGTATATATTTGATTATTGTCTCCATTAGATTCTAAGCTCCTCGAAAGCAAGATCTGTCTTTCACCTTTTTCTATTCCCAGAACTTAATAGCACATTGCCTGATATAGCAGGCACTTAATACAACTGATTGATTGATTATACTGATTAAACCTTCATAGGAAATGATGACAATCAAAGTACATTTTTTTCCTACTTGACCAATTTCTCATGTTTTTAGCTGTAAAAGCTTATCTGACCAGGTAAATGTGGATCAATTTGCTACAAGACCGTGGGCAAGTCTAACTTTTCTGAAGCTACTGGTGGTCTTGGTCATCTCTGGGTTCCTTTCCAACTCCAAAATCTTCTGATTCTGACTATAACTTAGAACTACACATATGGCCTTCTTAAAAGAGTAGATTATGCAGTCATCTAGAACTCAGTTAGTAAACACTCCAAGCAACTTTCAATAATCTTTGATACTTCTGTCCCTTTTAACCTCAAAGAAAAAAAATTGATTCCCTGAATTTCACATGCAGGAAATCAGAATTCATATGCATCTAAAGCTCACTTTTTTTTCTTCCTTCAGAGATCATAGCAATATGGTAGGGTGGAAAGAGACCCAGTTTTAGAGTTTGGGGAGCCTTTTTTGGAATCCCAGAGAGGCCATATTTATTACTACTATGAACTTTGGAGTCACTGGACAAGTCAGCCTCAGTCTCCTGTACATTACCCTTCCAAGTCTAAAATCTATGATTAATGATTATTACTTAAAAGTGAAAGACCATAAAACTATCCCACCCTTGCTCCCAGTGGAAACAATATTTTTGAAAAGGAAGGAAGACAGTTTACACCTAGGATTTCCTTTCATATTTTAGATTTGCAGCCTGAAGACTTGCAGTCTGTGTCTAGGAAGTGCTACCTCAGAGCTCATTCTCGGTTGTGACTTTCCCAAAAGACCAATGAATGAATTGGAGAAGTAAAAGTTCTATTCCCCCACCTCCCAGCCTAGAAGAAAAAGAATCAAATGAAAAAAGGAAAGGAATTAGGAGCCATCTAGACAGAGGTGTAAATGCTATCTTATACCTCTCCCCAACCCTGCTATGCGTAAACCTTCTGTGACTTTAACTATGCCCTCTGTCTACCCTCAAAAAGCTACGTAACACATTTCAGAGAGAAAAAAAAACCACTTTCTTGGCAATTTATTTCAACAGAAGAAAAAACATTTTTTTAGTGGGGCAGGGGAGAGACTTTTTTTTTTCATCTCTGTGTCTCTAGTCATATAAATTTGCAAAGAGGAAAAAATTTGAGAGTAAAAATTAGTCAAGACACTGCAAAAAGAGATTCCCTAAAAATCAAAAGCAGTTTGTAAGGGACCACCTGAAATGCCACATCTGACAACGCTGTGGCACTGTAAAAGCTATCTCTACAAGCTAACTACAAAGGGCAGGAGACTGCAGTGTTTCCACACTATTAAAAAAAAAATCAACTTAAAAGTCACGATAATATACTCTTCTAAAAAGCTCCAAAAGACTGGAAGAATCACACCTAGGGCAAGAAGGCCCATCAGAGGCCATCTAGTCCAATGACCTCTTTCTCCCCAGAGGCCCAGAGAGCTGATGTGACTTAATGACCCAAGATCACAAGGTGATTTTAACACAAGATTAAAAAACACAAGATTTTAACCCCGATTCTCTGTCTGTCAGGTTCTTTCCAGAGTACCAAACCTGTCTTTTCTTAATCCTTCCTCAACACACATGCCCCAACATTATTCGTTCTCTTAAAAGACCTTTTCTGTTTTAAAAGGCCCCAGAAACAATTCCTGAATGTGTCTATAGCTTACATACCTAATCTTTCTTTTGACTACCTACGTAGGGAAGGAAGGCATTGCGTATAGGAGTTCAACTCTCCTATAACCAAGACACTTGGGAAAGGTAACCGAGAAATGAAATGGAAAGAGTCTCGGGACATGAGAGTCAAGAAATCTACATTCAGATACGGGCTCTGGGACTGGGCAAATAAGTGGGCAATTACTTCAGTCTCTTTGAGCTTTGGATGTTGTAAAATGAAGAAGAAATTCTCTGCCTAACAGACGGGGCTGATGTGAGGAAAGTTAACATCATCATAGCTACATACAGATGATACCTACTGTGTGTCAACACTGTGCTAAGTGCTTTGCAACGATCTCCTCTGATCCTCACGACCACCCTGTAAGGTAGGTAGGTCTTGTATTACAACTGAGAACTCTGAGGCTGGATTTGGACTAAGGTCTCCCTGACTCCAGGGTCAGCACTCTATCCACTCTATCCACCTGACTATAAAAGTTCTTTGCAAACTTTGCAAACCTTAAAGAGCTAAATAAATGTGAATTATTTCTACTATGTGACCATAAAATAATAATGTCACATTTAAACTGCTTTCAAGAAAAGATGCTTTTGAATGCCCTCAAAAATGGCAAATCACATCGTTGGCATTTTTAGGAACAGTCAAAAATAACTAAGGAATGTGTGTGAATAGGGCGGGTGATCAAGATTGAAAACCCAAATAAGGCAACTCTCCAAAAACTTGTCTTCTCAAATATACAGGGTGTCCCAAAAGTCTTAGCACAGTTTCAAGCTAGTCATAGCTTATGTATACACAAGTTCTCTAACACTTGAGCCGTCCATTGCTTGAAGCTGCATTAAGACTTTGGGATGCCGTGTGTATTGGTTGCAATCCATTCTAGCAGAAGCAATGGCTCCACTGACAAATCACAGGCTCTTACTATAAAGTGACAGTGACATACAAGTCCTTGCCAAAACTGAGCAACTTTCAAAGGAGTCTTATTTTCTAGCTCAATTCTGAAGGCAGTTCTAAAAGGAACAAGTTATTAAAATATTTTGAATAATAGAAGCCTCTCTGGAAAAAAAAATCTACAGACTCTATAGCCACAATCCCTTCCTTCCAACTCTCAAACTATGTGACTCAGTACTGGATTTAGCATAAGAGGCCTTGGCTTCAATCTTGTTCTGCTACTCCATCCATGTGCGTGACCTTGGGCGCTCCTTTTCTGAGTCTATGTCTTCATCGGCAAAATCAAGGGGATGGACTAGATTTAATTTATTTCAATCTAATAAATTCATTATGTGTCTCCTATGTACAGAGCACAAAAATTAAACTGTCCCTACCATCAACCCCTACTGGATTCCGGTAAATTCCTTTTTAATCCAACATTTATGATGTGTCTCCTACATGCAGGGCACTGAGGATAGAAACTAAAATGAAACTGTCCCTACCCTCAAGGAGCTTATAATCTTCCTGGGAGATTAAAAAAAGCACATAATTAGGTAAATACAAAATAACAGCAGCTTCACGAGTAGAAAATGCTATTATAATAGGGAGAAATCAGGTAAGGCTTTATGTAGATTTTTTTCCTGAGCTGTGATTGGAAGGAAACCGGGAATTCTATAAGTAAGTGGTGGTGAAGGAAAAAAAGGCATTCCAACCATGGGGGACCCCCTGATGCAAAAGCCTAGCAGTGGGAGATGCATTGTAATATACAGAGAATCCCTAGCAAGCCAGTTTGATTAAAGAAGGTAATATGAAATAAGAACAGAAATGGAGGTGGGAACCAGATGGCAGAAGCTTTAAATATCAAGCTGAGGAATGACAGAGGTGGCTTGACGTGTATCCTAAAGGAAGAGAAGGGAGGGCAAAGGAAAAATCTAGCAGTTCAAGTTGAGGATGTTTCAGGTGAAAGAAAAGCCCTCCAGACTGAAGAGGGTTACCAGGGACAGAATGTCTTCAGAAGGGAAGGGGAAGAAAATTTCTAACAATGCAATAAGATGGAAAAAATGGTGTGAAGATAATTCCTTTTCTTCTAGAGTTCTTATCTGCTAATGATAGATTGAGAATTACAGCTGATACCATGGATTGAGAGGGCAGAAGACAACATGGACCACTGAGGGTTAGAGTTGATGATAAGAGGACAAAGGAAATAAGAGAGAGGGGAAGAGAAGGAGAACAGGAGATGGAAAATTGCCTGCCAGAGCATGACGAATGACCCTCTCCAGGATCCTGAGTTGATGGAACACATCTTCACTGGTTTGCACTTCTAGAGAACCAAGATCTCTTATAGTTACAAGATTCTGAATAAAAAATAAAAGATAATGATACAGTCCCCAGAGATAAAGTCATATTTGCAACCTTATCCCACAGCAGCAAGAGATGATGAATACCCTTAGAGGAAATATACATGTGGCAAAGGCCTCAGGGCCTTCTCTGACCCCACATCACCACCAAAAAAAGTATCCCCCCTTAGTCTTCTACTATTTTGATGCCCTTAGGCTAATGATGCAAGATGTTTTAGAGCAGGGAGTCTTAGCCTTTTTGTGTGTGTCCTGGAAACCTCACTGGCAGTCTGACAAAGCATACTGGCCCTTTTGCAAAATAATGTTTTTAAATAATTGAAAGGAATGCTAAATTTCAGTTTGACGATAGAGAAAATAAAGACATAATTTATTTTCCCCCATCCAAGTTCAAAGACCCCCGAAGTCTATCCATAGACCCCTTAGGGCAGTGACGTCAGACTCAAAGAGAAATACTGCAGAAGGTCTACTGATTTAGAAAACCATAGGCTGACATTATCTATGTTCTACTATTTTGTCAAATCTATCCCAATCACATTTCAATCTGGTTTAGCAGGCCACATGTTTGACACCTCCACCTTAGGGGATGTGGACTCCAGTTTAAGAAATCTTGGCTTACAGAACTTTGTGAAACAAGTCATTTACTAACCACAGTGCCTAGAGGGTGAGGTCTGGAAAGAATTTGAGCTGGACCTCCATTTCAAATGATCTGAAGTCTCTTTCAATTCTAACCCTGTAATCGTTAAAGTCCTCCTGGCAAAAAGGACTTCAGATCACACACACACACACACACACACACACACACACACACACACTCTCACACACACACACACACGCCCCTGAATTGGTTAAGAAGAGTATCTGAATCAGTCTATAGGAAAGTTCTAGTCCAAAAGAGGTATGTGTTAAGTATTTATTATTCATTTATCAGTCTTTGATATCAAAATCATATAGTACCATAAAGACATCAGGCAAAGAAAAATAGCAATAATTCTACCTTCATCATCTCCCATAGGTATTATGTGCTAGAAAAGCATACACTAAATGGTACTGTATATCGTCAACTGGGCAGAACGTCTCTGCGGTCCCAAAGATGAGCACACAGGCACAGCCATAATGTGCATTAACAACACTCTTCATTTCTGCATCCTAAGTCTGAAAGCCATTAAGTCTGTTTATCCACTGGATTATAATCCACTTAGCTGCAAGTCAAGGAATGACACAATTTCTGAAGAATTAAAGCTGAACGTCACCCAAACAGCAATGTGGAGTATATGAGATGGGCTTAAAGACATGTAACATTATCACCCACCAAGAACTGCTTAAAGGATGTCATCTACAAGATCAATAACAGGAAAAAGGTGAGACATGCGGCAGAAGCCCCACATGACACAACATCACACATCTATCAAAGTATACAATTAAAGAACTTGCAGGGGAAAAAGGTAGCAAATTGAATTACGAAAAAAACAGGAAAGCCAAAAATTGTAAAGGGGGGCCAGGAATTTAAGAAAAATATAAAAGCTTTCTGAATAGGATGATGAAAGCAGGAAAAGGAATTAAAACAACAACAAAAAAATAAAGCCATCCAATATAAAAAGAACATCATTCTTTAATTTTTACAGTGACTGAATATAGAACAACATTTATCATGGAATAAAAATGTACAAATTTAAAGCAAAGCACCTTGCTCTTGGTAGACTTTTATTTTATAATCTATTGGAAAGCAGATTTAATTTCTGGCTTGTACATATTCTTCTTATAAGCAAAGTATCATGAGCCAAAGAAAATACTCCTACTTAAACAGAATGTATAACAAACCACTCAAAAAATTCATTGCTTTGTAATTGGTTTGATAAAGAACACATTTAAGTATTTATGTTTTGCAATTATTCTGAGATAAGTAATTTTTTAAAAAATCTATTTTGTACCCAAGACAGCCTTTTCTGCTGCTGTTTATAAGACTTTATGAAATATGTAACAGAATTACAGTTAGAAAAGAATCATTAAGACCTGACTACCTTTTTTGGAGGGAGACAAGGAAATGGAAAGAGGACCAGAAAGATCCCATTTTGCCTAACTTTAAGCAAATTTATTAATTTAATAATTAAAATTAATTTTTAAATAGTCATTTCATATGATTATTGCTTTATGAAGTCATCTGTACTAGCCCAATAAAAATCTTCCTCCTCCTCACTGTTATTCTTCTGCTAAATTCTGAATATTATGATACTCTACATTTAATTTTCCTGCAAAGAAGAACCCATCCACCCCTGTTCAGAGAGCATCACAACATTGGTAATAAAGCTCCCCCAAGAAGTCATATTATGCAGTAACACTTGGCCCCATCAGAAGTTAGAAAGAGAGAATAGATCTGGGATTTCACTGATGTAAGGAATTCTGTCACCTTTTCTACAACTTTTAGTCTTAAAGTTGTCTAGAGCTCTGGAAGCGTTCTGTCCAAGGACATATAGCCAACTATATGGCCTGTGTTCAATGGGAGATCTGAGCCCAGGTCTGGTTAACTTCAAGTTAACCAGTTAACTGCTCTCTAGAAATTGCACCATGCTACCTCCCAGAAGTTAGCTGCAGGAATAACATCTATTTTTTTTTTTGTTTTGTTGCTTTTTTGGAGGGCAGTTGGGGTTAAGTGACTTGCCCAAGGTCACACGGCTAGTTTTTGTGTTAAGTGTCTGAGGCCGGATTTGAACTCAGGTCCTCCTGACTCCAGGGCCAATGCTCTATTCACTGAGCCACCTAGCTGCCCCAGGAATAACATCTAACCATGATAAAACCAGAAAGAAAAGATTTTTAAAGCTTGGAATTTATGGACACAGAGTATCTCTGGGACTTCTAAATTTGAAATCCTGGAGTCTGTTGTGATTTCCTAAGATCAGCATTTTTTAAAAGATCCTCAGGAAAGCTCTGAAATAAGCCATTCATCAAATGTAGTGGAAAAAACACTAGTCTAAGAAAACTGTTAAATTTAATTGCATTTCAATCCCAGTTTCACATTTACTGGCTATGTGAGTGAAAAATCTCCTGAACCTCAGTTTCCTCACCTGTAAGACGGGCATAATCTTTTCTCTTGCCTACCTCTCAGGGTGGCCCTAAAAATTATATCAGATCACCTAACTTAACCTCAACCTCCCTTAACTAAGGTCCTCTGTACACTATACAAATTGTCAACTATCACCAGAAAATATGACAAACAGGATTGCAGTGGAATAAATTTGACTAGAACTTCACAGTCTATAAGTCACAACTGAACTCTTCAAGAAACTATCCTTAGTCAGTTCTACTCAGCGTTGCAAAGGAGCCGTAAGGGCTAACAAAAAGGAAAAATGAAAGCAGAAGGTGAAAACTACAAGCTCTTCTGCCATCCAGCCCTCTTAGACACTTTATGACCCAGGGGTCTGGACAAGAAACACGGCACCCGACTCATCTCTGGCCAATGTTTACTTAATATTGTGAATGTTATGAGAATCTGAGGATCTTCCCTGTGCCTAGGCCCCTTGATAGGCTTAAGTGGCCCTGACAATGTTCCCTGATTTGGAAGGAGATTTTGCCCCCTAATAGGCTGAACGTGCTCACATGGAGCCTGTGGCAGGAGCCTGTTCTTCAGGAATGCCTGCACCTTGTTACTTTGTGATTGGGCAGTGGGTCAAGAGGGCTGTGACATTCTCTGACCCAGGAGAAGGTTCTACATACCCTGATGTAAGGTTTTGCTTTAGGGCTCACTTTGAGAAGAGTTGTGTGATGTGGCCTGAAGAGACTCTGGGCAGCTGTTGGGGTCCCCTGGCTTTGAAAAACCCAGATGTTGGTGCTTCCCTCTCTGGTAACTCACTAGGTGTGGATGTGATGGTCAGAAGCCCATCTGCGGATCTGTTTCTTTGTCTGCTTGTAACTGCTGCTTGTAACTTGTGTTTATATTCTCTGAAGTTCAGGGTGCTGACTTTTTCCCCTGAACTAGGTAAATGATAGATGTTTGATTGATTAAAATAAGACTGTTATATGTGTGATGACCAACTTTGATTAAAATAAGACTGTTATATGTGTGATGACCAACTTTGAAAAACTGGACTCTTCTCAGCATCGCACAGTTAAAAGACAACTCTACAAGTCTCAGGACGGAAGGAGATGTCTACATTCAGAGAAAGATCCAGAAAGATCAGAGTTTAAAAGGAGACTGAAGCAATGC
>JAQQSW010003914.1:0-14571 GCA_028646575.1 Pseudocheirus occidentalis
AGTAAGGAATTTCTCTACCAGGAAGGAGGCAAGGAGGGGCAGAAAGTACTTCAGGCTATGAAGTCTCTCACCGAGCCTCACTTAGCCTCACTCAGTCAGACTCAAAACGAGCCCTTTAAAGTGATGTAATTTCTGGTAATTGGTTTTTGGTTAGAATAATTGAGTATTGGTACAACTGATTGAAGGACCTAGCTTTTATTCTATCAATTACTGAAACTAGATCAGAAATGTCTTCTATGTGAGGAAAAGAGTTTCAGTGCAAATTTCTTAAAGGGAGGTAAATTGTAGCCCTCTGAATTATATCTGTCTTCAATGGGGTATTCACCATGCTTTATAACCCCACTGGTCAAGCTATTGCTGAAAGAAAAAACAGCACCCTTAAAACTGCTCTTCAAAAACAGAGTGGGGACTTGGTACCTGGGAATCCCGAGATGAATTCTGGGGTTGTCATTACTAACCTTACAATTGGCGATTCTAAAAGGTCACAGCCCCAGGCAACTGTAGCTACCAAATGGGTGATGTGGAAAAATGTTAAGGGACAATAGTAAGGTCTGCACTCTGTGCACTGTTCAGGTTTTTTTGTGTGTTTCCACAGATGATAAGAAGGAAGTTTGGATACCAGAGAGGAGAACAAGGCCTTTGTCAACAGATGCAGAGACCATGAACTCGGCCCACCCCCAGGACAAGAACCAGGCCAGCTCTACAGTGGAGGAGAAGGAGCCAGAGCCAAAATGAGGGCAAGCGGATCTTGCATTTTTGAATTGTAGGACTGATGTACCTGCTTGCCATCAGGTGGACCAGAAAACCTATGTTTCCTGGCACAATGATATGAACATTAAAAAGAAACATGGAGGGTATCCTAAACTTATTGGTTTGGACGCTTCCCCAATAACAACAGTCTTTTCTGCTCTTGCTCCTAATGGGATATACTTGAGCAAAATTGACCACACCTTCGGGGAAAACCTTCGCAATGTAATAATCACTAGGGTTGATAAGCATTATGATGGCACATGTATTAATTGTATGATTTCTGAATGTCATAATATTTCTTTGGGTCAATTGCTATTTGTTATAAGAAGAGCGGGTATAATTATGCTTCCTGTGGAGAGCGAAAACGGGTTTTAGTGATGAATGCTGATCATTCTATTGCTCAAATCAATCACCGATTGTGTTTTAATCAAAAAAGAGGTGTATTTCTTATATTGTTGTTGGGATAATTGCTTTAATTTCTACTATTGTGAGCAGTGTTGCTATGTCTACTTCTGTTAGCATTGTACAAAATCAGATAGTCACAAGGAATTTTGTATATGTATTTTCTGTATTTGTAAACAAAAAAATATAATGAGTCAGAATATAGCATAGCCCAAATTAGAAATCATCTTAATGGGGACCAAATCCAGAGGCACAATATAGTTGACTGGATTAAGAGAGCTCAGGGGATATTACCTGGGCAAACACAACAAATTATAACCTACATAGGAATAGGGGTGGCATTATTGGGTTTATGTACCTGCTTACCCATCCTTATTTATTTCCAGTTTTTCTCGCATGATTCAACAAGTTATATAAAATGTCCAACTGCATGATTCTGCCCGTGGCCCTATATGCTATAGGGGGGGGGGAGACAAAGAGAGCTCCCAGAAGTCTCTGGGGCTTCATTAATGGGATATTCCCCCCTCCTATAGACAGTACAGGAGAGAAGCCGAGAACTCCCAGGAGTCTATTAGGGCTTCGTTAATGGGATGTTCCCCTCTCCTATAAATAAAAAAGATGGGGGAGATGTTTTAGACCAAGACTTTCACGGTCCTTGGCCACATTAGCTCTCCAGTTCCACAAAGGTCATTAGGCAGATATGCAAGGAAAGCATAATCTTGTCAGGTGGATGCTCTCATTGGTTTCATGAATATCCAAAGAAAGTACTGAGTTAATTTGCAAGTCTTGATTGTAACACCCTGTTTGTGCCTCTGGACATGGTCCTAGGATAAAGAGCTTAATGGGTGATTGGCTTTGGGCTGGGGTAGAGAAAGATTGAGACCAAGGGTGGTTCATTGCATTCTGCTAAGGGTATATAAACCTTGTATCTTCCATGCATCTTTGGCTCTGTATGAAATGGTTTTGCAATACAATAAACAGACTATGGAATACATCCTCATCTCTCTCCCTCTTTCTTATTCAGCTCTCTGTCTCTCTCTCTCTCTCTCTCTGTCTCTCTCTCTGTCCCTTTATTTCACTCAGCTGGTAGCTAGGCCCAGACTTGCTAGCTGTAGCACTGCTATGTTCCAGGCACATTGTGCTAGGTGGAAAGGATAAAGAGCAAAAATAAAACAATCTTTATTCAAAGAATTTCTATTCCAATATATATGCACATGCATACATAAGTGTGTATACAAATACACAGAAGTAGGAGGGAGAGCACTAGTGACTTATTCAAATCAGTAAATATGAACTTGACAAAGTATGGTCCCAGCAATGTAGAGTTCAGAGGAGGGAAAAAAATGATATTTACATCCCTTGTACCCTTACCTCAGACTCACTAGAGAAACAGAAAGCCAATGGGTTTCAAACTAGCTCAGTGGTAGACTAGATTTACAAGATTATCCATTAAGCAGAAATGGTGGTGAGAGTCACACAAACAAGTACGTTTTCCTCTCCCCCTTTTAATTTGTCTTATTATGGAGTAGAATTCTTGAGAAGAGTTCCAAGTCTTGTGGATAAGTGTGATTAGACCATGTTGATGGACGTTCAATAAGAATGTACCATATGCAACCAATTTACAATATGCTAATATTTATAAGGTTGTTTTACATATGTTTATTGTGTGTAACATTAGTCATAGGAGAATATTAGTTTGGGAGATGAGGCAAATGACCTTCCCTGTAAGAAAGAGTAAGAATGTTCTGCAAAGAGTCATAATAAGGTTTCCTCTAGTTGAAGCAATAATTATTGAGAAAAACTAACTTAAAACCCAACCTGAAAATTCAAGAATTCTAAAAGTGGTCGTTTCTTCTTGTCCCTCCTCTCCACTTCAAGCTGCTTTCCATTGAGAATTCCCTACCTCCTAAATACAAAACAATCAAAAATATGGTCAAGACACTATGAGAATTAATAGTCCAATGATGTTTAAAATAAAACAGCCACTGAGTCCAATCATTCATCACTGAGGAAGCCCATGACAGTCTGCATCCATTCAGTGACTTTTAACTTCTGGCGTTTATTGTTTCAAATTGATATTTCATTAGATGTGTAAAAAGCATAATTCCCCGGGACCCCAGCAGCTGTCAGAAACAGTGATGGTAAAAGCAGGAGGAACAGCTTCTGTGGCTGCCACCTGAAGAGCAGCTGCTGCAGCTGCTGTATGAGGAACAGAAGCCACAGGTAGAACACACATGCACAGCCTAGAAACCAACCTCTCTGCACCCCCATCTGTGAACACAGAATCCCAAAGGCTGACTGAGTTTACAGCTGTCAGCACTGAAAAGTCCATTAGGTGTATTTATGGACTAAAAGTACTTATTCCTCTTTATTTTTATTGAATATAAAACCTTTTTTGGTATTTCCCAGAATTTTTTTTTTCTCTTTTAGTGGGGACGTGGACAGAGACATGTAAGGGGTTAGGAACAATAGTATATCACGGATAATAAGGAACTTCCATTGTGTGAAGTCTCTGCTCTTTATTTGGTAGAGCCTTTTCTGGCTCCGAACACATTCCTTCTTCTTGCAGAATCTCACCTATTTTGTGAGACCCTGGGCATGTGCTTTAACTGCTCTCTGCCCCAGTTTCATCACCTTTGAAAGTTGAGGGTTGTAGAGAGCCTCTAAGGTCTCCTCCAATGCTAAATCCATAATATGTAAAGGCATTCATTCTTCCTGAAGAATTGTATGAACTGTACAGAAATGTAACCTCTTTGTGCCTCAGTTTCTTCATCTGTAAAGTGAAAGAATTGGACTAGATGGCCCCTAAGATCTCTCCCATTTCTATATCCATCATCCTGTGGCTCAGGGATGCACTCAGAATGTATTCTTTCTAGATTTCTTCACCCACTCATGTGTCATTGGAACAATTTCTTAACTAATTATCAAGAAAAATGCTATCCATTGTGTAGCAGACAAAGCATAGCACATAAAGAAGGAGATATTTCCTCTCAGTTCTTTTCAAAAACTGATTTCAGGACTTTTATTCTGCAACAACATGAGCAAAAACGTCTAACCCACAGCCATTATTTTATCTTTTAGTTTTTCTTTTCCTTCTCCTTTATTTTTTTCATTTTTCACAAATCAAGAAGTCATTCCCAGAGGAAAAAGCATCATAGCATAGTGCAAAGAGTACTGGACTTGGTGTTTGAAGTGTGAGCTAGGTTTGAAGACCATCTCTGACCCTTTTTACTGTAGCTAAGACTGATCAAGTCATTTAAGGAATGTAGACCTTTGTTTCTTCATTTGCAGGTAGGGAATTGGATTAGAAAATATCTCAAAAAAAGAGAAAATATCTCAGTTTTCTGTTAGCTCTAAATCTCTGATGTTTTTGGTCTCAAGCAACTGAGTCCTAGCTCTCCTCCTTCCATTGCTCTGATAAAGCACTCAATAACATCAACAAGTCTCTTTTATGAGAACAGTAAGGTCACATTCAATTATTTTCTATTTTGACCAATTCACACTTCTGAGATTAATATGCTTTGTGAAATTCAAAATAAATAAATTATATCATTCTGCTGTAATTTTCATTTAAAAACCTTATTCTCAAGTCACATTGAATCTGCCTTTAAACCTGTCACATTTTCAGCTAATGAAAGTAACTATTTCCTATGTAGAATCAAATCTCTTTGTTACAATCTCGTTACCCTTGGCAATCATACCTGGCAGTTCCTGAACACTAAGATTACCAATGAGATCTTGGGAGATCTGTTAGCATCACATTAGAACAGTGTCTCAGAGATTCCAAAAAATGATCTATTCATTTGATGAATTCATTAGACTTAAAATCTCTGTTGGCCTGAGGAGTTAATCCAATTGGTTGTTTAACAAGGAGATTTTAGTGTAACAGGACAAAAGCGAATAAATTTCAGGAGTCCTCTAGTTGCTTATCTAGGAAGTCCGTAACAATTAGATGTCTAAATTGTGTCACTTATCACCATTTCCTCATAGAAACAATGATATATATGACAGTTCAGACTAGCCCACACGCACAAAAAACCCACTTGATAACAGAACCAGAGAATCTCTGAGTGAGAAGGAATCTCAGTCTTAGCCCAACCTGTCCCTAACCAAAATTATAACCTTCTACAATATGACTGGCAAGTGGTAATCCATCATTTCCTTAAAGATTTCTAGTTAGGAGGAACTCACTATCTCATGAAAATCCATTATGCATTTGACTAACTCTGATTAAGAGGAAGTTTGATTTTTTTTCTCTCATTTATCAAACCTGCATATACTTCCCTACAACTTCCCCCTAGCACAGATAGTTCTATAATCTGACATCAAACAAAGTAAATCAAATCCTCCCTCCAATTCTTCTATGCATTTAAATAATTATGGATGGGTACCGTGCCACCCTGAAATCATTAATTTATTATTTATCTGAGCTATAGCACCGAGGTAACAATAGTATGATGTCCATATTCCCACGTGACAGGCCAAGAATGCATCTTGATCCTACACCTGCACTTGTGTTAGGGTCTCACCAGGCTATTTGGAGATATTCTATGTGTCCTAAAGCAACAGTTCTAATAGAAATTATGGAATGAAAGAGAAGATTGGACCCCAAGAAATGAAGAGAGTGATGGGGGCTACAAGCATGGGATAGGAAGATGTACAGACTTATATTCCAAGGGATATTTCTCTAAACTTGACTAGCCCCCAAGTAACTCCTCCTCCCTTTCTTCAGAAGGTTCTCATGGTTAGTTTAGTCATCTCTTCCATTGCCTGTGTACACTTCTATATTTCTTCTGTATGTACTTTTCCTTTGATTCATTTATACTGTTTCAATATATGCATGTATGCTTATAGAAGATAATGAGGTCTTTGGACATAGAGAAGACTAAAATAAAATTCATTGTTAGTTTAGAGGAAAAGTAAGTGGCACAGTGGATAAAGCAACAGGCTTGGAGTCAAGAAACTTCTTCCTGAGTTCAAATCTTGCCTCAGACACTTACTAGCTGTGTGACCCAGGCAAGTCTCAGTTCCTCATTTACACAAGGAAGGAAATGGCAAGCTGCTCCAGTATTGTTGACAAGAAAACAAAGAGTCAGACAACAAAATGACTTGAGTGGATTATCTCCACATTCCTTACCACCACCTTAAACCACTTCTGGCTTCACCCTAGAGCAGTCAGTACATTGAAGTAAGTATGAGAGACAGAAATATAGCTCAGGCAAAAGGAGCAAGGCGGGGAGGATTACTCCAATAACCATCTTTCTGAGGCAACTATTCTTAGTCACTGTGTAAACTACATATATGAAATAGCCAAATGTGGTAGACTGTTCACTCAAGAATATCACTTAATTCATGAATAGTAATTGCTAGGGCAGCCAATCTGTCCAAATGTCAGCAAGGAATATAACTTCATATTATGGACAGGACTCTATCTTTGGGAATGGTTAAGCTGTAGTTTGGTCAATCATATCAATGACTAGGTTATTAAATCCTGAACAATTATTAGTGATGTCTGTTTAGCAAAGAACAATGCATAAAGACCAGGTTGTTTAGGCTTTGTTAGGGTCCTGATTAAGTTTTTGTTGGCATACTAAAAAAAAAACAGTGGTAAAGTATGAGCTTTCCTCCTAATTCACAAGCAAAAACCAGACAGCTACAAGGCACACAAAGAAGTCCTCTTGAATCAGCTCTGAGTTCCATTTTTTTCCCAACATAAAGGAATCTTTGGAATGTAGATAATGTATGGAGATGTATTATGCTTTTCATTTTCTCATCTCTAATGCTGTGGAAATGAAGTTTCTTTTAGGATAATACAGCTCACTTTGCTGAATGAGTTTACACTCCCTTCCCAACCCCCAGCTGATTTAATTTACTTAAGTGAATAAAATTTAACAGCATAAAATAGATCAAGTGGAGAACAGCCCATTAGTAGATGTTTTCTCTACTTCGAGTATTTGATATATAGAAACCACAATTTAGGAATCCTCAAAAGGGCAATGTGACAAAGCTCAAAGAGCAGCACTAACTCTGTGGTATTCAACAAATCATCCTCTCCAGATTTCCCAGGGCAATTTAAATGAACATTAATCGCTTAAAACTGGAGGAAATTAGGAAATTAGTGGTTTGAAGTACAAAAAAGGAAATTAACCTGTCTGAAGGGATCTCAAACTGAAGTGCTAGGGACTTGAGACTGTAATTTCTGGCAGGGAAAATCTGTAAGTGAAAAATGTGACTGGAACAGGGAGAAGAAAAGAAATTGTTTTAGAAAGATAGGTAAGTCCACAGAAATGTTTCCATTGACTTCAAATACAAAGATAAATTGCTGGGGATTGTAGTTTCAGTATGTTGACAGGTTGTGACAGGGATGTAAGGACATAAAGGAAAGGGATATTTTCCACTATTTTTCAAATGACTTAGACAGATGCTGAGAATTCATCTACTATTTATCTCTTTTAAAATATTATAGCCCCAGAAATTAGAAAATTCAGTTGTTACCATTTATAATACAAGTTAATATGGAAACTATAAAATGGCAACCAATTATTCATGGGAAGTCAATAGTTTGGTGGCTGAAATGACCGCTGGTGCTTTTATGCCTTTTATTTAGTTACTAAAAAAACCATTATTGCTTCTTCTATGGGAAGCTCTTCTTAAGTAATGCAATCAGAATCACAACTTTCAGTGAAATAACTGCAACAGGGAAGTTGTACATGTTATTGTTTCCCCATACATTCCTAGGCCTTCTAAATCTAAACAATGAATGAGACATGAAAAAATTTGGAGGGCCCTATTAAAGCTATATTTTCTGTAGAGACACAGTGCTATTTTGCTAACCAAAATATAGCATTACAAACTGAATATTATGTAAATGTAATGAACAAATATTGGGGGGTAAGCCTAAATTTGACAATTAGATTTGAAATGGAAAATTAATAAGTATTCACAAATCCAAGTGAAATCATCTTTACTAATTAGGCATTAAAAGGAGTGACTTCAAAGTTAAAGGACATGCTTTGCTCTATAGTCATTTAACTTAGAAACTTAGGATAGTATCCTAGAGAGTCAGAATTTAGGAATAACTTTGGACACCATTTCTCCCTTAGGCTAACCATCTTCAAGCCTCCATGTACCCAAACAGCCTTTTTTTTAAAAAAAGAACTATATAGTACATATTATAACAGTCAATGTCTGGCAGGTAAAGCATCAGTTGAGGCTGAACAAAGGGCCAGGATTAAGGAAAAAGACTCAACCGTGCAAAAAAAATACCAACAGGAATATAGGGACAGCATGGTTCTTAACGGCATAGCAGGACCAACCACCCCTCCCTACTGATGACCAAACTCATATGTCACCCAAGTTTGTTGAAGAAAACAGAAACTACATCTACCTCCCTTCAGCAGAGATACAGAACACTTTAGGCTAAAATTGGCTCTTGGATAAAATTTTGTGTTGCTTGATTTTGTTGAACTATTGCTTTTTTTAAAAAATCCATCTGAGAAGATTATGGATGTGGAAATATGGGATTGAAACCACACCCATTTTAGCTCAACACCTTACCTAGGGAAGGATCATTTTTGACTGAATCAAACAATCAGAGCTGAGTATGAACAAGGTCTATATACCTCCTTGAATCAATCAAAGCTATTGTGTGAGAAAATGGGTGATACTTTAAAAGAGGAGGAGGAGGAGGAGGAAGAAGAAGAAGAAGAAGAAGAAGAAGATGATGATGACGATGAAGGAAGAGGAGGAGAAGAAGTAGGGGAGGGGAAGAAAGGGGGAGGGAGAAGAGAAGTGACTAGAATGAAACGGAGGTATTCTGAGGGTCTGATGCAGAGAGACTGGAAAAAGTGTGGCATTTCCAAAAAACCTTTGAAGAACAAAGGGAAGACTGAACTGTGACAGAGAAAAAAATAAGCATTGAGGAAAGACATTGGCTCTATAGATATTTTGGAGTGGAGAACTCAGGCTGAAGGAGGTCCCTAGAAAAGATTTATTCTTTTCAAAACTTCCCCTCCTGAAGCCTATCTATAGATAATATGAAAGATCCACATTTTTTTCTTACCCAGATGTTTCCAATAAATTGAATTTTGCCTCAACTACAAAAAGGCTAGGGGGTTAACTACAAATAGATATAAAGTTAAACAGAAAAAAGTACCAAACTCTTTCTAGGTATTAGGAATTTTTCTAACAAGGCATGCAAGTGATTGTGATGAAATTCAGAACTTTTCATCTAAAATAAAATAAAATCTCTAAAGCCCAAGAAAAAAGAAACAAATGAAATTTAGGGGTCTTTATATGTTTCCCTAAGCTTAAAATGAATTAATTATTATTATAAGATATTACAAACATGGAAATAATTCAATTAATCCATTAACACTTATTGTGTGCCAGATGTTGAAATGAATTTGAGGTAGAAACAAATACATCAATTTTTTAAAATGCTGTACCAAATGTGGGGAGGAAGGGTGGAATGTTGATGATGGATACACATGATAATTCAGGAATTCAAGTGAGGTGGATAGAGAACAATGCCCTTGTTTTCACTTAACTTTTGTTGTAGTTTAAATTGATTTGTATATGAAGTCTGAAAAAAAAGGAATCCTGGAAATTTCTAACCTTAAGTCAAAGAGTTTTCTGAGAAAAAGGAGGGTGATCTCATACCCCAAAATGGGGTTTAAAACCAAAGAAAATTTTATATTCCTGGACCCTCTACCAGGACTTTTGTGGAAGTTCATTGCCCATAACTATGACTAAAAATCCTGCCATTAGAGAGGAAGTATGACTAAGAGGTTACATGTTATAGAGTGAGAAGAATCCTTCTCTATCACCTATTACCTGTGTGACCTTAAACAAGTAAATATATACATACACATGCATACACAAGTAAATAAGTTTCTATGGGCCTTAGTTTCCTCACCTATAAACTGAAAGGAATGGACTAAGTGGCTTCCAAGGTCCCTTCTAGCTTTAAATCTGTGATTTTAAAATGCTTATTATAAAAAAAGATGTTCCAGTCTTAGCAAGCTGTTACTCAGAAGACTCAGATGGCTCTGAACTGACGAAACCCAGTAGTTGGTAATAGGCAGCAATGCCCAGCAATGACCATAAGACTGGGAGAGCAATGACCTCAGAAGAAAGCAAAGAAGCAGAGGAGATCAAGAGAAATGAGAGCAGCACAGATACAAGACCCAGTTGTGGAGCAGAAATTGCAAGTCCAGAACAAATCAGCATTCAGCGGGACGCATATTTTCACAGAGCAGTGTGATGGTGCCACAAATAGACATTGGCAGCTGGCAATGTTGGAGTTCCGAGTCACACTCCCATTCATGCATCCTGCTCTGTGTTCCCTATTTTCATGCCACACCCATATATAATAACATTCTCAGCAACTTAATTCAACAAGCTTTCTGATATTTGTTATGATACACATTGTGCTATGTACTGAGGAAGATATAGGAGATATTACTTATGTGTGATCCATAGGCAACTGAAGCTTACAATCTAATCATCAGACTGTCTGAAAATGAACTCTAATCAGATGGAAAAACTGATGATTCTTGAATTTTCCTGGTTGCCCTCTACCCAATGTTTTGGTTAACACTTGGAGTGCTACAAGGTCTTAATTGTAATTTTGACAACAGCTTAATGTGAACAGCCATTCAAAAGCCTGGACTACAGAGATTGCCAAATATTTATTTATTAAAGCATTTGATATGTATATAGCCTTCAGACATGCCAAGAAATACTCTTCCAAGTGGTCAAAACTACCAGTTTCTTTCTTGGCTCCTAATCTATTCCATCAGGACCTTATTGAAAGAGTTGCTAAGTCAACAAGACTTGGAAGCAACAAAGGGGTTAAATACATACTCCCAGCTCAGCCCAGCCCCCACCCCAGTGGATCTGATTTTACTGTGTGTGCTCCGCAGTGTAGCAAAAGTTGATTCCTTCTAAGGTTCTCCAGTAACATTGTCAATATCGTAATGTTCCTTTGTAGCTCTAGCCTAGGCAGTTTATTAGATGAAGGGAAAATACAGATGTGCTGACAAGTAGGGCTGTACTTCTTTGTAGTGGAAAAAATTATCAAAGATATCCTATGAATCATTTTCTTTATATAGACTTAGAAGCTTCTGTTAAAGTTCAGAAGCTAGTTTTTTTTTTGTTTTTACCCCTTACTGTTAGCTGAGCTTTTTATAGTCCTTTAGAGGAAGATAGAGGGAGGTTTTGTTATTTGTTTTTGGTTTTGTTAAAAAAGCCTACAAATTGTTCTCTTAAGAAAAAATTCAGTGGAATCTCTTTAAAAGAAAAAAAAAGAATTCAACATGATTTCTTTAGGAAAAATGTGCACTAATATAGTAAAATTCAAGGCAGAGATTGCTCTTTCTAACAATAGAAAGTGAAATAACCCAGTAGTTCCCAGTATGCTTGATGAAACACACAGGGGTGGGGTAAGATAGGATATATTGTGTAGCCTCATGTCTATAACAAGACAAAACTCAGTCAATGTCTTTGTTGGTATGAGACAGGTTGGCTGCATCCTGAGTGGGAGGTAATTTGTTCACTGGTTGGTTTGGCTCTTTGCCTGTCTAGGTTTTCATACAGTGAAAAACCTGAACTGCAGGTGACTTTGGATACTGGACAGAGGGGTTCCTCAAAAGTCAGCTTACTCAAGTACATTTTCTAAAAAGATTACCTAGGATAAGAATCCCTCAGTGAAGAGATACTTTATGGTCCAGATCACAGGATCATAGGATGGTAGATGCCTGTACTTCACTCAGTGTAACAGAAAGTGATGTAATGGCTACATGAACTTGACACCCATTACCTGATCATTTAATTTTCTTCTCACTTGCAGCTTTGCTGCCCGTTATGTAAAAGATTTCTTTTCCATCTTGGATATAAATTGAGAAAGTGACACAGGTTCCTTGTTTCATATTGCACTTGCCCCACAGGTTAGAGGAAGGTTTCTTTTCCTCCCTTTTGGAACTAGACTAGAAATCATTATCGTACATCCCCTTTAGGATGCCTTCCTTCCCCTCCCTCCCACACACATATACACATATAAGTACACATGCCTCACACAAAGGATCCTAGTATATCTTCTACATTGTGCTATAAGGTAAGAAGGGGTGTGTAGGAAGAGGGAGGGGGACTCAGATTTCTGTCTCCAAACCTCCACTCTTTTCACTGTACCATATCACCACTGACTTTTCTGTGACTGTACATAGATTTAGTGCAAGTTTGTAGAGAGCTGTACCGCCTATCAAACATCTCAAATTGGCTATTACATGAATATCTTAAATTCAGTTTGTCCCAAACCGAATTCATTAATTCCCTTCCCCCAAACCCTCTCCTCTTCCTAACTTCCCTATCATATTCTGGGGCACCACCATCTTCCCAGGCACTCAGGTTCGCAACTTAAGTGCTATCTTTAATGCTTCGTTTTCTCTTGCTCTCATATTAAATCTATGGACAATTCTCTAGATTCTCTCTTCATAACACATCATTCGAACACCCATTCCTCTCCTCTAACTCTGCCACCACCTAGGTGGGGGTATTATTTCATACCTGGTCTAATATAATAGACCAGATTTGCCTCCTGGGTTCAAGTATTTCCTTATTCCAGCCCATCATCCACTCACTTGTCAAATTGTTGCTCCTAAAGCACAGGTTCTTCCATAAACTCTAGTATCAACCTGTTTCCTCTAGGATCAAATTTAACAGTCTGTACTTGTCTTTGAAATCCTTTCACAACATTATCCCTTCTTGCACCTTAATGGCTCGACCTTCCATGTACTGAGTCTCCTTGTTGTTCCTTATACAAAATACTCTTGTCTCCTCACTCAAGGCTTTCTCACCAATTGTCTTGCATGCTTGGAATTCTCTTCCTCCCCAGCTTTCTCTTGGCTTCCCTGGCTTCCATTAAGTTCTAGCTAAAATGCTATCTTTTCTGAGAAGTCTTTCTTCATCTTCCTTAATGCTAGTGCTTTCCTTCTCTTGATTCACTGTAATTTATCTTGGTTATCATTTGTCTACATTGTGTTTTGCCTGTTGTCTCCCCAGTCAGACTGTGAGATCTTTTAAAACATTTGTTTTTGTTTTGTCTTTTCTTTGCCTCTTTAGCATAGCATCTGGCATATAGAAGATACTTAAGAAATGCCCATTGGGAAAAAAAAAACAAAAGAGATGCTCATTGACTTAATTTAAATCAACAATCCCTGGAACTATAATTGCCAATTGTAGGCCAATAGATAACCATGGTAAATTTACCTGTGCCATTCTCAGATACCATCATACCATTACAGACCCACTATTGTTAGGGAATATAATGTGGTTTGAAACTGTTTTTTCTACTAATGCTGAGGAGTTTGTGCTTATCTCTCCACACCCTTTCCCTTTGTCCTTTGTGTATATCAAAAGCAAACTGATCAAAGGTAAGGATAGGTTTTTTGGTTTGTTAGGGATAGCTTTGTTTGTTTTGCTCTGAGTGAAATAAGATGGGCTATACAAGAAAATGGCTATTCATGCATTTCTATATTAGTAATGATGTTTTGATTAAGTGGAGCTAACATCCATGAACAACTTTTTGTCATTACCGACATTGCCAAACTCTGTGGCTTCACAAAACTTGCCCCGATAGATGGTATATATTAGTTTTTTGAAGATTCTAGATGATTCATGGCAGTAATAGAAACAGCCTTAAGAAAATGGGTGCCCATAGGAAATACTAGATAGTCTCAGGTAAATAAAAACTAGGTAGATTCTGTTATGTGGCAGGGAAATCCCAAAGTTATAATGGGCTTCATCTCTTCTCTGGCCGTTGACCTAAAACAGTTTCTGCAGGTAGGACATAGAAGAGCATAGGAATGGCAAGATGAGAGAGATATTCACTTGTTCCCAATAGAGGTATGAGAAAGGTTGGGGGAAATGAGAAAAGAAAGTAAAGTACCTCATGTGATGGGTGACTAATAAATGTTTATTGATGTGGATTATAAGAAGCAACATAAATAGAACATATGACTTGGAATTAGGAAGTCTTGAGTCCTACCACCAACACTTGTTCTCTCTGTGACAAATCATTACATCTTTATAGCCTCAGTTTCTTTATCTATTAAATAGATATTAATAGAATCTATTTTGTATGGTTTTTGTGAGGATAAAGTGAAATAATGCATTCACAGACCTTGCTATATAAATGTCAGCCATTATTATTGTTGTTAAGAAGAAAGAAAAAAATAAGAAAAAAAGAAAGGGAGGAAAGAGGGAGGGAGGGAAGAAGGATGGAAGAAAAGAAAAAAGAAGGAAGGAAGGAAGGAAGGAAGGAAAGAAGAAAGGAAGGAAGGAGAGAGGGAAGGAAGGAGAGAGGGAAGGAAGGAGGGAGGGAAGGAAGGAAGGAGAGAGGGAAGGAAAGAGGGAAGGAAG
>JAQQSW010003915.1:0-14571 GCA_028646575.1 Pseudocheirus occidentalis
GTTCCTGCTGCTACAGCCACCTCCCACTGCTTCCTTGCCCTGGGAGCAGTTTGGCCGGACCCGCTCTTCTCCTCCCGAGTTAGCAATATTGACTGACCTTTCTCTTAGCCTCTTTTTCTTCTGGCCTGATAGATGTGGTAATTGTGCCTCCAGTGCAGCTGATCTGCTCTCCTATAGCTGCAGTTCCCAGCCCGATGCCCCAGGGCTTGACCCGGCCGGGGTTTCGGCTGCGGGTCCCAGACTGCTGAGAAGAGCCCCACCTGCTGTGCTGCCTGTAGCAACAGATGTTCTTTCTGTCTTTTGGAGAGTTTTGGAGCTTGAAAATCTGTTTAGTGTCCCATTTTATGAGTTTTTTAGCGTGTTTGTGTGGTAGCTGTGGTGCTTTGCTCCTTCTATGCCGCCATCTTGACTCCGCCCCCCTAAAATTTGTTTCTTGTTGACCCAAACATCCAATAAGTATACAGAAGGAACTCATTGGAATGTGAGTCCTAAGTAGAAGGAGGTCTCTGAGGGCAAGGACTCTGTTTTGTCTTTACATCTACGGGGCTTAGCACAGTGTCTCGCACATAACTACTTAGTAAATGTTTGTTTTTACTGCTGTTGTATTCTTGTTGATAGAGTGAAGGCAAAGATGAAACAGGTGTCAAGAAAAAGAAAGAAGTAAACTAAAGTCCTGACCAGAAGTGGAATAATGGTTTTCTGAATAAATCCAGAAGTTTACTGTGTTTAAGAGGCAAAACTCCTCTGTAAATTAACTAGACATTTCACTCAGAAAAAAGGAAGACATGAGAATGGGAGAAGAGCTTTTATTTCCATAGAGAGGGCAATAAAAAGATGACCATCAAGGGGCAAGTCAGACCAGTTCTACATATACAGACAGATGGCCATTTGTATGGAAACTAATTACTGTTAGAACCAGGAATCTGTCCTAAGTTGGATGGGCCAAACCAGTGATGATCAGAATCCCAACATCTGGCAGGATGAGGTAAGCAAAGAATTATAGAATCACAGAAGGTTGGGGCAAAAGGGATTTTTGGAGATCACATCATCCTAAGCTGCCGTTTTATAGATGAGGAAACTGATGTTCTGAGAAGTAGAGTGAATCATGCAGGATAAGAACACAGAGCTAGGACTAGAACTCTAATGCTTTATCTTTCAACCACGGGCACCCTTACCTACCACCACCTTGTGAATGGAAGAAAGAAGGGAGTTCCCCACCAATTATCTCCTGGGCAATAGGAAGATGGTTAAAAAAAAGTGGAAATTGTATCAGCAGGCAGGTATTAATAGCATGAGAGAAATCTGGCAGCAGGAAACAGAAGAAAGAAAGGAAATCTGACAACAAATATCAGGAACTAAACCAAAGACACTGGAGGAACTGGACACTGGGCACATAAGCAGGGACTTAGACACTAGGAAATAAGAGGGAGAATTCTTAAAATAGGCACTAGAACTGTGGTACAGGAAAGAGGCTGGTTACCAAAATGAGGTCAGAGTATATAGTAATAATACTAAATTGGTGCTAGTCAACCAAGCAATGGATTCTGACATTTCCCCTGTTTGAGGCTCAAAGTTCCAGAACCTGGGGCATTGTTAATAACTAGCCTTAGCTATGGGAACTGAGTATATGATTAGGGATTTAGGGTAGCCACAGCCACACAAGAAACTTGATGTGTCCATCTTGGTTAAGTAAACACATCAAGGGTAAGCCCTAAATGACATGGTGAATATGAAAACTGCTTACAAATTCGACAAAGAACATCTGATTCACAATATTACTTTCTAAAAGAAAAACAGCCCAACATTTCCATTAACAGCAGAGGAAGACCAACACTGCTCAATGACAACTATTTAAGGAGAGATTTCTTGTTCCAATGGAGGATGGCAGCCCACTGAATCAACCTCAATAAAAGCAGTGCTGAGATACCTAACAGGTAGAGATAAGAGAAAGGAAATACCTGGACAGTATTACTACAGTATTACTACTACAAAAACATGGTAATCATGGAAGTCTAGACTCTAGAATTTGGGCCCATAATCAACTAATGGCATATATTCTAGATAAAAGGAAAACTTAGAAGGGAGTGTAGATGCAATTTATACAATGTCCTAAACAGCAATATAATTTGTTAGGATATCATTCTTTCATCTAAATTGGGAGCATAAATTAAAATAACAATTCTCAAACTATTAGTTGCCTGTATAGAGACAAGGGTCACCATGCTGGTAAAAGGGATCATAAAACACAGGTGACACAGGTGACCAGTTACAGTAAGACCCTTTTGTTCTCTTTTCAGCATGTTTTTTATTACTATTACTCAAAAGTTCAATCTACTTCCACAAAAGTTTAGTAGCAATTGATGAGAGATCCAAATCAATGACAATGATAAGGAAAACATCAAAATGGTGAAGAAAGCAAATTAAGATTTAATGACAAATGTCATCAAAATAAAAACTTTCCAAGGGGTCTTATAAAACTCACATTTTCCTGAGAAAGATTACCAGTTGCTCTAAGACCCTCATCATGAATATGGTTCTGCAGTTCTTGAATCATATGAGGTAAACCACTTGACACAGCACGAAGCAAGGTGTACATGTTTGCCATGTCTGTAAGAAAAAAATTAAGTTAAATTTATTAATTCCTAGTATTTTTTAAGATGTGCTTTTTAAATGTACCTTTTGACCTCACAATATAAAATTCTATACTTCCTACAATATCTGCAAAAGTATTTATGAAGTGCTTTAAAGAACATTTTCTAAATGTATGATTAAAAAGTTATGAGAGATGCAGTAACGTTAAATTCTAAAAACAACAACAAATCATCAATTTTGGCTGGCTGATTTTTACTTGCATTTTTGGGGTATGACTTACCACTTCTTTTCTCTTGTCGTATAATATTGTGACATTCTGCATGCAGGAACTGTAAATGGTCTGCCACCATTCGCTGCTGACATTCATGAATCACTTTACTATATGAACTTGGATGTAAATATTTTCTACATCTCATTTCTTCATCTTTTAATCTACCTAGGACCTAGAGAAATATATTTATATAGTAAGAACTGTAGAAACTGACTTTTGCTTTATAAGGGAAAACATAAAGTAAGAGTGGTGGGGTAGAATGAAGGTGAGAAAGTTATTACTCATCAACTATTCATACAAATAAGTAAAGGTATATGTGGTAGTAAAACAATTTAAATTTACTTTTCATCTAAAAAGTTATGACAATAACTAGAACTAGTACCTACCAAACCTTATGTTATATGGATAATAATAGCACACATTTATATATGCCTTTAAGGTTTATAAAACACTTAGCTTACAAAAACCTGTGAGATAAATGGCTATTTATTAATACTCCCACTTTACAGATGTGAAAACTGAAGTTCTGAATGGGTAATTGACTTGTCAATGGTCATAGTGCAAACTTTCAAGTCCAGCATTCTTTGCACTATTCCACAGACCACTTATAAAGAAATACGATGAGATACTTTGAATATTACTTCCATTTATTTCCCCACAACCATACTGTCACATTGCCAAATCTAAACAATGCCACTTCTTTTAAAAATCAAAATAGATTTACTTCATATAAGTCAAAGGTAAAAATTTTAAATTAGTCACTTAATCAAATTCTATAAACATTTACTGAATGCTTACTATTGTGCAAGATACTGTTAGGTTCTAGACGGGATACAAATATGCATAAGCCTGTTGATGTTATTGTTCAGCCATGTCTCATATTCCATGACCACATTTGGAGTTTTTCTGGCAACAATCCTGGAGTGGTTTGCCACATCCTTCTCCAACTGATTTTACAGGTGAGGAAACTGAGGCAAACAGGATTAAGTGACTTGCCCAGGATCATACAGCTATTAAGTATCTGAGGACAGACTTGAACTCAGGTCTTCCTGACTCTAGGTCTGAGCTCTATCTGCTGGCCACCCAGCTGCTTATAAGTATGTGTGAAGCTTTTAATTTAGTAGGAGTGACAGGACATAAATAGCTAAGTTTAAGATATACATAATGTAGGAACAGTACCAAATGCCTTTGGAAGGAGAAAGGAGATACAATTGTGAAAGGTGGGGAATAAGTGATAGCTTTTTGTAAGAAAAGGTATTTGAACAGGCCTACTACCTATATATGTATAGCAGGTACAATTTGAACTGGTAGATATTGAGGTAAGAAGGGAATTCCAGGTAAAGGGAAAGGTATGAAAGGCAAGTAGAGGAAAGATAAAGATCATGTCTAGTGAACAGCAAGTTCTCTAGCTGATCTGTAGTATGAGTATATAAAAAGGAATAAAGGGAGATTTGGTAGGGACTACAGCATGTAGGAACCATTCATATATTCATGCTACAGATAAACCCAATTTATTTAAAAAAAAAAAAGAAATAGGATCCCATGGACTAAAATTCCACAAGAAAATTCAACACAGGAAGGATGGAGACTCCTAAGAACAAGATTCTGAGGAAGAAACCAAAGCTATCAATTTTCATATAAAATGTTCTAAATCACCAATAATTAGAGAGATGCATATTAAGACAACTCTTAGGTACCACCACTAAGATAAAAGGAAAGGAGAATGACAAGGGCTGGAAGGGATGTAGGAAAACAGGCACATTAATGCACTGTAGGTGGATCTGTATACTCATCCATCCAGTCTGGAAAGCAATTTGGAACTATGCCCAAAGGGTTATCAAATTGTGCATACCCTTCCACCCAGCAATCTCACTCCTAGGTATATACCCCCCAAAAAATCAAAGAAAAAGGAAAAGGGTCCATGTGTACAAAAACATAGCAGCTTTTTTTATTTTTGTGGTGGCAAAGAATTGAAAACTGAAGAGATCCCTATCAGTTGGGAAAAGGGCCAAACAAATATGCTATCTGAATGTGATAGAATACTATTGTGATATTATATGTTATATGGATGTTATGTGGATAATAACATCACACATTGTGATGTAAGAAAGGATGAAGGGGATGATTTTAAAAAAAACCTGGTAAGAATTATATGAGCTGATGCAGAGTGAAATGAGGAGAACCAGAAGAACAATTTATACAGTAACAAAAATACTGTAAAGATAAGTTTTGAAAGACTATAGTAACTCAGATCAACACAGTGACCCATAACAATTCCAAAGGACTCACTATGAAAAATATCTATCTCCAGGGAGAGAACTGATGGACACAGAGTACAGATTTAAGCATATTTTTTTCTCTTTCTTTTTCTTATTTATTTTTTTCTCTTTCAGAACATGGCTAATGCAGACATTTCTTTTGCAAGACTTCATATTTGTAATGGGTTTTGTATTTCTTGTCTTCTCAATGGGTAGAAGAGGAAAAGGATGATGAAGAGAAGCTGGAAATGAAAATAAAATTGAATGAAAAAAATTAAATTCTGAAGATTTAAAAACAATTTCAATGAAGAAAATGAGGTACCTAAAAGAATCTAATGTGATTAGCAAAGAATTCACTGATGAATCTAGATTTTAAAAACACATGCATAAGATTAAAACAAGGATACATTAAAGAATATGAGCAAAAAAGCATGGCAGAGTGCTGTAAGAATGATATCAGGAATATTAAAACTACCAATGAGTTGAGGCTGGTGAGGAATGTTAAGGACAATTTAAAATGCTTTTGTTATTCTCTTCTGCTCTTACTATATTAGTGAAAAGAAAAGGCTCAAGAAGGGTTAAGACTTCTACTCTGTTTAAGTGGACTGATGATAATGGACCACATGGAAAACCTGGACTGGAAAGGATAAAACAGAAAAAGCTAATAGGGAGATAATACCTCATATAAGAAGGAAGAGAATAAGAGAGTGGCTAGCTGCTCTTGATGAGTTCAAGGCCCAAATCTAGAATAATTCTATCTCAGGATACTGAAGAAAAACAGTAATCATGAACACCAGAAAAAAAAACAGTGATCACAAAGAGTCGGCAGGGCTTCATCAAAAACAGGTTGTGGGGGTGCCCATGAAATGAGGAAATGGCTGAACAAATTATGGCATGTGGAAGTAATATAGTATGAGATCTGGGAATATTTATACAAACTGATGTATAGTGAAATGAGCTGAAGCAAGAGAACAATTTATCCAACAGTATAAATAAAAACAACTCTGAAACACTTAAGAACTCTGATTTGTGCCATGACCAACCACAACTCCAGAGGAACTATGTATGACAAAGTAGGCTACCCATCTCCCAACTGATAGGTGATGGATTAAAGACATATGATAAGTCATTTTTAAAAAAGGATTAGTGGAGCATTTTTTAAATGTGCAAAAGATAACAGAAAACCAGAAACACACAGATAAGCATGATTGTTTTGAAAGTTATGTCTAGAATTTATTATTTAAAAAGAAAAGCAAGGAGCAGCTAGGTGGCACAGTGAATACAGCCATAGAGTCAGGAGGACCTGAGTTCGAATGTGACTTTAGATGCTTAATATCTACTAGCTGTGTGACCTTGGGCAAGTCACTTAATCCCAACTGCCCTGCTTTTCCCCCTCCAAAAAGGAAAAAGAAAAAAATATTTTTTTAATTTTTTTAAAGTATATAACAGAGATTCACAGATGTAGGTATAAACACCTGTTTCTGTTACACTATGTATATAGAAATGCTTATTTTATTTGATTTGGAAGTTAAGAATAAATTAAAATTTTAAAAAATCACACACTGATGTAAACAACCATGGGGAACTATGGTCACAGAACATGGGATACACTAAGATTTGGCCACCATGTCAGCTGGTTTTGCTTTGGTGTTTAGGAGGAATATAAAGGAATAGGTATGACTGTAACACAAAAACAACAGCAACAAAATAACTTTGAAAAACAAAAAGTAACAAATGAAGAAAAAATACGTTGCATCACTTAGAAAAACAAATGGCAACTTAATTTAAAAAAAACAAGTCATGCTAGCCTAATTTCTATTTCCCTTTTTTGAGAGGGAATAATAATAGACCAGATTGGGGAAATTCTATAGATACAGTTTAGCTAGATTTTAAGAAAGCCATCTGACCCAAAAGCTCATGTTATTCTTCTGGACAAATATGGGCACATGCCTGGACCCTGAGTTAAATGGGGATTTAACTCCTGAAAAACACATATATTCTAATAATATAGTTTCTATAATCCTTAGTGGTAATGATATACATGACACTGATATGGACTATTTCCGGGTGCCTGGGGGAGAAGAAATACAAGAAAGTTGAAAACAGGTATGCAAAAAGGTGGTAGAAGGGCATCTAAGGCCAGCCCTGGTCACCTCTCAGAGGCCACATAGAAAACAGCTTCCCCTTTCATGAAAATAGAGCCCTAAAAATAAGGGGAGGCCCATAGCTTCCATTTGTTGGACTCAACTGGTCTGAAACCGAGAGTGACACGGTAAAAAGGCCACAGTGTCACTGAGTCACTCTTGAATGTGAAACACAAGGCACATGCAAGAAAGGGCACTTTGAATCTGGAAAGCAGTAGAAAAGGATATAGGTATATATATAGATATAAGGTACAATAAAGGTTCAAAAAGCAAAGAGTGAGGAAACCAAATGCACCTTTCACTATCATTGCTGTCTTGCCACTTACATTTCACTGAAACTCCTCTCACCAATGGCAGTCCAAGGTTATCATGGCTCAACAGAGGTAAAGTCAAGACTAGAAGTCAGTCAGGTCTCTGACTTTTAATCTAGTACTCAATTGACTACTACTGAAACTATGTAATTATAGTTTCCTATGAAACTATATAATTATGAGTCAAGCCATACAATCTTTCTTCAAACAAAACCCCAAGTCCCTTTATTATCTGCATTAAAGCATTAATTTATGCAATACTGAAATGTCCATCTACAGAAGCTGAACAATAATAGTTAAAAATCTACATATAATCATTCCATTAGTATTTTGAAATTTGTGAATCAACCACAATATTTATACTATTATGAAAATTTACAGAGAACCCTTACTGAGCCACCACATATTGAATAACTCTGTATGACCAACTAAATAAGACTCTAATTTTTAATAGCCATAGGTCTGCTCTTTTATCTCAGTGCTCCAAGAATATGACAAACCTAAAACAAGGTATTGTTCTAGAAGGCAATAATACCATTTCCTCTTTCCCTTTATTTATATTTAAAACAAAACTCTCTTAGGCTGTCTTCACTGCTACAAATGAGCATACAGTTTTCTATTTGGTAAAGAATATGACTCTAGTATTTATATAATTATTAACCAAATCATCAAAATTTACCAGTAAAGCACCAACACTGACAAAACAGTAAAAAATTTTCAGTGAAAAAATACTATTGGCAAATCAGCACTATGTGATACTAATTCAAACTCCAAGTAACAATATTTCTTCTCAAAAGCAAAAAAAAAAAAGGATAATTTAAAATTGTGGCATTTGTAGCAACAATGTATTTTATTATAAATATGTATCTTCAATAGAACATACTTTTAATGCTTACCTTTTCCATATACTGTGAACAGTTTGATTCTTGTAACAAATTTGAAGCTTCTTGTTTATAATACTCCCCTGTTTCAGTCAGAAAAGACAACTCAAAAATTTCCTGATAAAACTGAATAGAATAATGAAAAGAACATTAGCAAAAACAAGAACAAATGTTTCTAAAATTAAATTTCTCATAATTTCATTTAAAAAGGAATGAGTTGTCTTTTACCTTTAAGGGGAATTTTTTCTTATACTGTTCAACATGAACAAAGGAGTTAATAACCCCATGGATTACTTTTTGATTTGGGTCTTCCCCACAGCGATCACTAAAATAAGCAACAGCATAAAATATTGATGAGAATCCAAATAACTTTCAAAAATACAGCAAAGTCTATGACTGCCTGTGACACTTTTTGATTCAGTTAAGAAAATAAGCATCAAATACTCTGTGTCAGTGTCTGACTTACAGTTAAACCTTCCATGCAGAACATCACTCCATTAACAATAAGTAGCTTAAACATATAATTTTACTAAAAGTTATAAAAGGAACTACTGAGACAAATACTGATAAAAACAAATAACAAGATAAATCCCTGTGAATGAACACTGATAAGTAGCTAGGAGTCCAATAATTGTCAAGAATTTTTAAAAATATTGTTGCTTAGTCACATGTAGAATATGTATCAACACAAATAAAGCAGGTAAAGAGTTTACCCCTGAGAATCATAAAATCACAGATTTAGATCTGGAAGGGACTTTAGAGATCATCTAGTCCAATGCTCTAATTTTATAGATAAGGTACTGACACCCAGGGATGTTTAGGTGACTTTCCCTGAGTCACACAGGTAGAAGGGCTGGGATTCAAACTCAGGCCATTTGATTTCCCAAATCCAGAGCTTTTTTCCACAGTGCACTAACATTCCCACACGAAAAGCTGGAATGTTATGGGGCTGAACTGGCAGCATCACAGCCTCACTCCTCAGGGTTGTGGCCATACTCATCATCATCACTGTCTTCATCATGGTTATTATTCCTCTTTCCAGGAGACCACAAGGGCTGCTCAGCTATCTTGCTCCATAGAGGCATAAGAGTAAAAATGCAGACATCTACTTGTTTTTGTATTATACAGGATGATAAGAATTACAATTAACATGTTTATAGTTCTTTACATTTGCAAAATATTATATAATCATTATATGAGTTTAATCAAGTAAAAATGTCAATGTCTGTTACTTCTATGGAAATAGGAAACAGGAAAATTAAATGGTTTTCTCAGGGTCACAAACAATTTGGGGGCATGACTGGACTCTACCTCAGGATTCTGTGACCCAGATCCTGTGTCAGATCACTTTCTGGTCAAAATAACATTAGTTGAAATGTATTTTCATTGTTAAATGTTTAACACCAATGATGGCTGCTTTGTATTTTTCTCCTTTGAAGGAATGGTCACAGCTTTACACCGTATGACTAAAGATCCAATTAGTCTAATTGTCTAACAGAACTGTAACGAACTTTTGAAACATCATCAGCTATGTATAATTTTCTTCTCAACCTTATTTTTGGTACATTTAAACAAAATCTTCCGTTCTTTTATTTACTAGAACCTCAGAATTTATCTCCATATGTGAAATGATACAAAGCACTGAGAAAATTATCAATGCTTTATTTTTCTTTCCACCCCAAAAGTCAATTATGCTAATTACCAAAAATGCCGCCTAAGAAAATATCAATCACATAAGCCTCCTTTGCCAAATCTATAGAGGTTTCATAAGAATAATCTCAACTGGCAATAAGCACGTTCTTGATTTAACTGGATGAAATTTTGTTCTGAAACAAAATTATTGTGCTGTATTTGAATCTAATACAAACTGCACTTGCTATTCGACATTAAGAAGTGTATTAGTTGTGTGACCTTAAGCCTGTCACTCGGCCTCTGCCAGCTTCAGGTACCCGCCCTGGAATGAAGCTGAGAACAGCACCCAACTCTCAAGGCTGCTGTGAGGGTCAAAGTCGTCTAATGATTGCGAAGCGTTTAACACAGCGTCGAGCATACGGTAAGCACTGCATAAACATTGACTGTTGTTATTGTTTTGTTAATTAAATGTAATTGCTCCATAATGGATAACTCTCTACAGGTTTTAGATGTGATTAGTATAAAAATGCCAAAGGTAATAAAAAATGAATAATTTTCTATGTAAGATGATTTGAAAACTCCTTTAGCTGAATGGCCAAATTATCTTACACAGAAAATAGTAATAAGTTTTATTTCATGTTTTAAAATACATAATTTTGTGAATGTTATTATTACATTTCTAAAAATCTTCCTTATGAAATTTGAGACACCATTGTATCCGAAACACTATTAAGATAAATAACTTCTATTTTACTCTGCATGCTATTAGTTTATGAATTAAGTTTTAAAAAATGATAAAAATAAATATTTGAAAACTCAAATATTCAATGGGGCATAATACTCTTTTGGGAAAAAATTGCATAGGCCCTTTAAGATATCCTTATATGTGAGGTCCTTTGAGATTTTATAGGACCCTAAGTTCTTATCAGTCCTGCTGACCACGTTGTAAAATTCAAAAGTACTGAAGTTTGAGAAACTAGGACTGTGAAACCAGGATCCCTTCTCCCATTTTTGATCAAAAGTGGGGAGGGGGAGGTATATTTACAAGCTTCCTATAATGAAGAGTGAGTTTTTATCTGGAAACACTTGGAAGAAACAATACAGGTTGGGAAACAACAGTAATGTCATAGACTTAAGCTGTGATTAGGGAAATTTTATCATTTGAGATAACTCTTAAGACTTTAATTTGACATTGTTTTGAGTTTGATTACAGGGAGGGTTGTGTGAATGGTCATGAAGCCAATGGTCTGTCATTCAAGAAGAGGGTATGTGTTGCAGTCTGAGAACTGCTACAGATGGGTCGCTGTCCCTGGGAAAAGATGAGGGACTGACTTAGGTATGGTCTAAAGTAAGCTCCTCTTGATTCAGTTTCCCCATGATGCTACATCCTTCTGAACAGGAAAAATTTCCCCCTCGTTAATTCTGAGCTTGGCCATGTACTCTGTGAAAAATGTGGAGCTGTGTTACACGCCTGGCTGTTAAATATGATTCAGCCTAGAATCAGAGTTAAGTGAGTTTCTCCCCTGTTACGGTCTATGTTGGGTCAATCTGTGACCCTGTGGGAAGAGTCTTTACACTGTTATTACTATGTCCCTCCATTTTCCTTTTGCAGCAAATTTCCATAAACAACTGTGAATTGTAGAAGTTTTGCTGTTCAGAAAAACATGATACTGAAATATTTGAATCATTTGTGATCAAATTAAGATATAGGAATTGAATAAAGTAATAAGTTATAAAAGTTTCCTAATTAAGTTGAATAGCAAATTTTGAGAAAGTAACAGACTCTTCTCTAAGAACTAGTATACATATGTATATATAAAAAGATTAAGATTGATCCTGTATCATTTTCTCACTCATCCTATTTATAAGTAATTTATTTTGTTCTGTAACTGCTTACCCATGGCTCTTTGTCTCTGAACTTGGTTCAGAATTCAACCTATAATAGATTAAGTTTAAAAATCTAGCCCTCTTGACTCAAGGAATTTAACTGATCTTGGGAAATGTGTGCAAATACAAGAGAATCAGGCCTAATATCTTTATGCCACCAAGCTATCCTTCAAAGATGTCTGATTTGTTGTCCAAATGGCTATCCCATTTTCTTGCACTCTGACTCAGACAATGAGCACTTCTTAGTTTCATGAGAGAAGATGGAGGGAGGGGGGAGTCATCATCAGACCCCATTATCAAACGTCCAATGATTCTATGCTCTGTGTCTCAGCTCTGTAACCAATTATGTTGCTCTCAATTCCATTATGTTATCTACCCTTTTCTGTTCTTTGTTCTGTACTCCCTAAAACTTTTATAAAAGAGAACTATCCTTTTTCTTGGGGCCTTTGGCATAAATGGAGATGAGTCATTGACCCTTTATTGACAGGCAATGTGTCCCTATTAATAAATTTTATCTGGGCTGGAGAACAGCCTTAGTTTACTCTTTTGTTAAAATTCATTCATGACAATATGAATGGTTTCCAAATGTTTATCATGAGAAATTCAGATCTTAGATATGTTTAATAACAAGTTCTCAAAACTGGATTAGGGATTTTACAAATAAAATTACATCAATAATTATAAAGAATGACTGCACATGTATAACCTATGTAAGACTGCTTGCCTTCTCAATGAAGAAAAGGAAGGAGAGAATTTGGAATGCAAAATTAGAAAAAAAAAAGATGTTAAAATTGTTTTTACATGTAATTGGGGAAAAACAAAATAGTAAATTATTTAAAAAGACAATTGTAGAGAAAGTAAAATTATGTTTCCATTTTAAACTATGTGTTCAATAATTTTAAAAGACAGAAGGGTTCATCTTACAAGTCGGGTCCTCATGAATTTTATTTTTTTTTTAAGATTCTTATATCAAGTTTAGGCAAAGAAAGAAACAGCAAATGGCACATAAAAACTGAAATTTTCCAAAGTTTCAGGTTTGGAAAATCAAATTTAAAAAGCTGTACTAAATTGTATTGTGTTGTTGTAGGTAGACTTTTTTTTTTTTTTTGCTTTTTTGGAGGGCAGTTGGGGTTAAGTGACTTGCCCAAGGCCACACGGCTAGTTTTTTGTGTTAAGTGTCTGAGGCCGGATTTGAACTCCTGACTCCAGGGCCAGTGCTCTATTCACTGTGCCACCTAGCCGCCCCTGTGGGTAGGCTTTAGCAGAATTATTTAGAAATCCTCTATAAGTACCTTGAAACCAGAAAAGCAGAGCCCCCTTCAGAGCTGTCCTGAGAATGAGGCCTATTCCAGAATGTTCAAGAGAAGATATTTTCAAGGACTAGGAGACTGCATGGGACATCTGGGACTCAAGACAAAATGGGATTAAATGGACATTGGAAGTGGGTTACTAGGATACAAGGAGACTTGATATGATTTAATATTAATGATCATCATTGTATTGGTCTGCCATTTGTTTCATGGTGTTTGTGTCTGCTGAGTTTTTCTTGGTAACACCACATTGGTGATATGTAAATCTTCCTCTCAAAATCAGTCTACTGTGTACTCTCTAAGTAGTTTGATCTGTGGTCTGACTTAGTTTACCCAGAGAATGTATTAAATAAGGTTTGTCTCTTTAGGTGATACCATAATTATTGCTCGTAAGCTTTTTATTAGCTATTGTACTAAGCTACAAAAGAGGGTCTTTTCTTTGTATAGATTCTTGATAATGACCATAAGCATATTCAAAATCATATAAATTTGGCTTATACATGAGTGATTCAAGGGGGGAGTGAGCAGAATCAAAGGGATGGGGGATTAAGAGAATTGTGTGAAACAAACTGACTCCATTTTGAAACATTTCATTTTTTCTGTAAACTTCACCTGCTTCCTAATCCTGGGAATTAAATGACATTCTGCTTCACGTCCAGGAAAGTCCACCTGTTCACTCATTCCTTTCCCAGCTCTGAAAGTCCTTTATCTTTACTCCCATTAGAAATCAGATTACCTAATTTTGTATCCCGGTTTATATCTTTTTTTTTTAAATTATTGTCTTGGTTGTTTATTTTTAGTTTACAAGATTCAGTTCCAGGATCACTTGAGTTTCAGATTTTTCTCCCCTTCCTCCCCACCGCCCACCCCCACCATGGTGGCATACAATCATGTATAGGATCTGCAAACTCTTTCACACTGTACAATAGTCTGGTTGTGTAGGTGTTGTAGCCAATGGAGTGAACAATGAGAAAAGAGAAACAAAAACCAAACATAGAAAAGAATGATAGCATGCATTGCTTCAGTCTCCATTTAAACTCTGGTCTTTCTAGATCTTTCTCTGAATGTAGACATCTCCTTCCATCCTGAGACTTGTAGAGCTGTCTTTTAACTCTGCGTTGCTGATAAGAGTCCAGTTTTTCAAAGTTGGTCATCACACATATGATGTATCTGTGACTGTGTACAAATTATTCCTGGTTCTGCTCTTCTCACTTAGCAACAATTCGTATAAGCCTCTCCAGGTAATTATGAAGTCCATCTCCTTCCCATTTCTTATAGCACAATA
>JAQQSW010003916.1:0-14571 GCA_028646575.1 Pseudocheirus occidentalis
TCTCCCCTTCCTTCCCAGTCCCTTCCCTTTCCTTCCTTTCTCACCCTTTCCTTTCCCTTTCCTCCTTTCCATGGCCCATCTTTTAGTAGGACTACCCATCCAGTAGAGAATACTATATTCAGCAGGGAACAGAAACACACACCCTTCAGATGGGCATAGGTAGACACAGAGAGATAGTCAGGGTTCAACATAGGAAGCAGCTTCAAGGAACACAGACAGACCTTGGCAGCAGAAGGAAAAGTCAATCACATAATCAAGGGAGACAATCTCACCCTCAAAACTGGAAGTTGAGGTCTGAAGAGGAAAGAAAAAAGGGTTCTTGGAAGATGTTCATTCCTCCCCACCTCCAGAGGTAGAAAAGGATCAAAGCTAGGGAATCCCAACTGAGCAAAATATCCTGCAGAGACACTGAGACCAAGGAACCCAAGTACGAGATAAGAAAGGCCGCTGCAGTAGGGGAGGCATATGTCACCTTGGCTACATGTATTTTCTGTTTTATCACTCGTGTACTCAAATTTTTGCCTCCTCTTCCAACTGACACTGTGTATTTGTGGGAGAGTACACCCCAGGTTTATGTGAGTAATGTTTGGTAGGTGCTGTTCTTACCGTGCAAATCTTAGTAAATGCCTTTGCTTTGAGCTAATTTGGGTTTGCTTCCTAGCTGTTAAAGTTAACTATTAATTTACTCTTGGGGTTACTGAGCTAAAAACTGAGCCAAAAAACCTTTGGAAACCTGAGAAAAGTCATCCCACCCTGGGGACCCAATCTGCAAACTTGTGATTGACAGATTGGGGAAATAGCCTACAAGGATTGTTACATGTGAAATAACACGTATTACTTTCAAGAGTAAGAAAAGCAACGTGGTATAGTATTTATAAAGCTGACCTCAGAGCCAGGAAAACTGGTTCAAGTCCCACCTCAGACCCTAGGAAGTCACTTAACCTCTCAGCGTTCTAGGTCAATAGTGTTGAACTCAAATGAAAATGAATAAAATAAAATAAAAATAGTTTAATAATTAGATAGGTCACATATAGGGTGGCTAGGTTGCACAGTAGATAGAGTATCTGGCCTGGAATCAGGAAGATTCATTTTCCTGAGTTCAAATCTGACCTCAGATAGTTACTATGTGACCCTGGGCAAGTCACTTAACCCTCTTTCCCTCATCTGTAAAATAAGCCGGAGAAGGAAATGTCAAACCGCTCCAGTGTCTTTGTCAAGAAAACCACAAATGGGGTCACAAAGAGTCAGACATGACGGAATAACAACAACAAAAGATATTCTAAGAAAGGAGTGCATTCCAGAATGGAAGTCTACTGAGGCAAAAGCACAAAAGGATCACAATTTTACAGAAGAAAGAGTCTTTCAAAGACTTTTAGTCCAACTCTTTCCTTTTGCAGTTGAGGAAATTGAGGACCAGGAAGTTTATGTAGCTTATTTAAGAGTATGCAGCTAGTAAGTGGCAAACTCAGGACCTCTAACTCCAGATTTGGCCTCCATTTTCATCGTACCACAAAGTGTTTCTCATTCTAGGCACTGCAATAATACAGAGAAGAAGAAAAATAAAACACATAAAAATATTAATGCACATTGCATATGTTATCAATCAATTGCTCAACAGACATTTATTAACTACCAGGCACTGTACTAAGCAGCTGGACATACAAAAAGGAGCAAAGGATAGTCCATGACCTCAAGGAGCTTACACTCTAGCAAGAGAAATCTTGATAAGTTTGAGAATTCTGAAACAAGACAAGTCTCTGTGGTCCATTAAGTCCAGTAAGGAAATTCAGCACCTTGGTAACTCCAAGGCCAGGGCAGCCTGGGAATGAGCAAGGATCACTTGACATTGTGTAATTCCTTTACCCTGATGGACTAATCTTGGATTGGGAGGCAATTAGCCCTGGAGCTATTGAGGAATGACCTGCCATCTCTTTGCAGTTAATTTGAACAGAAGTTCTACTACCTGTCCTAAAGCACCCATCTCCATAAAGAATAGGCAACCAGTATTTGAATGAGATACCAAGAGCACACTTACCAAGGTTTTTTAAAATTCCAGCAATGCCCCTCCATCTTCCAACCTCACTTATATAATATTTTTTTCCTCCATAATTGTGGGAGGGCTTTCCTCAACCTGAAGGACCCTGGAGTGAAGTCTATTAAGAAGTCTTTACCTCTAACAAATGTTTTCAAGTTCTTAACGCCTGCTTATAAAACCTAGTCCTAACCAGGCTGTACCAGTGCCTAGTCCATTCAGAATCCTTCCAAGAAGGCTAAAGGACCCTTTTATTTTACATTTGCTTGGCTCTGTTCTTACAAGGCTCATTTAATTCAGAAATTATCTTTTTTTTCCCCTCTTTGGTATAAATACCTAACACAACACCCACGAAGGAAGTGGTGAAGAAATGTTTGTTGTTGTTATTGATGAGAAGGATATGGATACTGATTCATGCACCAAAGCAGAGCTGATAGCCTCGGATAACTTCCAAACACACAGAAGAATGTTAGAGTCACACATGAGAGATTTGCAAATTAGAACAATGAGGAAAACCAAAAAGAAGGAGGAAGGTAACTTCTCATATAGATTGTTTTCAGCTTATCCTGAGATTCACCTACAAGATTTTCTTTGACTTGTTTCTGTTTCTTGAAAGTTTTTGGCATTCTCTGGAATGCTGAGTGTGTGTGTGATCAATAATTCCTGCTGGGCATCTGAAATCACTTATTTGGGTCTATTTCTCTATGCAATTAAACTGAGTTATTCATTCGCATTTCTTAAAGATATTAAATCTTGCTATCAGTATATTTATTTATTGGGGAGGAGAGAGGGAGAGAGAGAAGGAATGAAAAATGGCCTGACTTAACACTGCAATTATTTACTGAAGATCTACTTAGGCCAACTCGTTGCCCCTTGCAGTGGAGAATGGACATTTCATGCTCTAGATGCCTATTAATCATGCCCATTAATCATAGACTGGTCTTACACACAGGCAGAATAAGTGACTAGTGGGGGGGGTGTGGTTAGAGGATTCTTGGAATATGTTCATTCCCAATCATCTCCTAATGGCCTCTCACTTCACCATGCCCTTTTATTGGCTGCTTCCTGAGATTCTACTATCAAGGTTTCATTCTAGCAGTGAGATTTACCAAGGGCTGTTCCTTTTCTTTTCTCTTTTTCTCTTTCTTTTTCTCCTTTCTTCCTTCCTTTCTCTTTTCTTCTTTTTCTTCCTTCTTTCCTTCCTTCCTTCCCCCTCTCTGTCTCCCTTCCTTCCTTTCTTTCTCTCTTTCTTCCTTCCTTTCTTTCTTTTTCTTTCTTTCTTTCTTTCTTTCTTTCTTTCTTTCTTTCTTTCTTTCTTTCTTTCTTTCTTGCTTGCTTGCTTGCTTGCTTTCATCTCTGTATCCATGAAAGACCTAAGAGCATGGGATGGAGAAATTATGAAGGTTTAGCTGATAGGAAGGGGATGAGGTGAGGTCTGAGATACAGAAAGGGGCAAAGGAAAAGAATAATAGGAAGAGAGAAATCCAAAGGCAAACTTAGCTTCTTTCATAATTTTGCTTTCCTAAGGTCAATTACAATAATATTAAAGATAAAACTATGATACCTAGATATAAATATATAGTGTTTTTGAGCTTCTTTCCTCTCAATGCAAGACAGAGTTTATACAAGCACAAAATTCTGTATCACTTACTGTAATATTTCTCCAAAATGGACAAGCTAACTGTTTTTCAGAACATTTGGGTAATTGGGAGAGGGAGTTCTGACTTCTTCTCAAACACAAATCTTGGAGTACATTATAGTCATGTACATCCCAGAGTGAAAATTAACTGTCTAAATCAGTCTCAAAAGGGATAAATTCAGGCAAATGCTTCTCTTTCTAGCTTGACTAATATTCCATTTTTAAAAACTATAGTCTCTTTCTTCTGAAAGCCTTCTTTTCATTTTTGTCAACTTTATTGCTACAGCAGAGAAAGCAAGAGGATTGGGCATGAAAGTTCAATTTCAAACCAATCAACCAATAATTGGTACTATACATATATACATACATAATGTACATGTGTATGTATATATGTAAAATTTGTCTAGTACCTACAAATAACCCAAAAAGCAAATCAAATGAAATGAGTATTGGATGAAAGCAGGCTGCTTCATCTCATTCTGTCTTCCCAAGTCACTAATGTCTACATCTCAACTTTCCTTGACTCTTTCCTTGACAGTGAGTTTGCTCACCTCCCACCCCCCATCCTCTACTCCCAGCTATTTTCTGAGTTTCACCATTTTGGTTTATAAGAGGGGTGAGGAATCTGCAGCCTGGAGGCAGATCCTCTAGGTCTGCCCTCTAGGGCCTCTAGGGCCTCCAGTGCAGTCCTTTCACTGAATCCAAACTTCACAAAACAAATCCCCTTAATAAAAGGATTTATGCTATAAAACTTGGACTCAGTCAAAAGGCCCCATCTAAGGACCTAGAAGGCCATAGATTCCCTACCCCTGGTAGGTCATCACTAATCTTTCACTCAAGCTGGCAGTCTTGGAGGCATCCTGAATTCCTTACTCTCCCTTCTTCTGTATTTCCAATTAATGCCGAGCTTTATCATAGTCTTTTGCATCCATCCCCTTCTCTCCGATCACTGCCACAACCTGACTTCAGTTGTACCCAGGGCATAATGGATTTTCAACCAGCTTCTGAAACTCACTAGTTAAATTTTCACTTGTTAATTTTAACATTGTTAACATTGCTAAATTTTCATTTATTCCTCAATAAAGGTTGCAAGTCAGTTGTTTTGTTGATTATCTAGTGACAGAGAAAATGTTAATGTTAAAGATTAAACTTAAAGCTTTGTTGGGCTACTTCTTTTCTGGAGAGGTAATTCCAACACACCCCTGGACTCACAGCACCTCTTGCCTAGACTGTAGTAAAATATCATAACTAGTCTTCCTGCTTCTGGGTTCTTCCCCATCTTATCCATCTTCTACCTACCTGCCAAAAGAATTTTACTAAGGCATTGCTCTGAACCTGTTACTCCCTTGTTTAGGGACCTTCAGTGGCTCTCTACTGCCTCTAAGATAGAAAATAGGTTTTGTTTTGCTTTTTTAGGGGGGTAGGGCAGTACAACTGGAGTTAAGTGACTTGCCCAAGGTCACATGGCTAGTAAGTGTTAAGTGTCTGAGGTCGGATTTGAACTCGGGTGCTCCTGACTCCAGGGCCAGTGCTCTAATTCACTGAGTCACTTAGCTGCCCCATAACTTTTTTTTTTTTTACTACATTTGGTTTCCTTTGAAATCTTATATATTTTATTTTATACATTTAAAAATCTATTCAGAGGACGGGTCCATGGGCTTCACCAAGCACCAAAGAAGCCCCTGATTTGAAATACGTTTTTAAAAAATCCTACTTTAAGATAAAGTGCCAGATGCTCCCTTTCAAATATCAGTTCATCTACAAGTGTACTCCAACCTATCTTTCCAGTCATTTCACTCTATTCACTGCTGGGTGGCACAGCAGATAGAGCATTGGGACAAGAGTCAGAAAGATGTGAGTTCAAAACCAACCTCAGACATGTGCTAGTTATGTGACCTAGGACAAGTCACTTAACTTCTTTCAGCCTTCATGTCTTCAACTATAAAATGAGGCTCATAATAGCACCTACCTCAATAGGTTGTTGAAAGCACAAAATGAGACATTTGTACAACATTTAACGAAGTGCCTGGCCTAGAATAGGTGCCTAATAAATGCCTTTCTTCCCTCCTTCCCTCCCTTCTTCCTTTCCACCTCTTCTACTCCCTCCTTCCTTCTTTTTTCTTCCTTCCTTTCTCTTCACATGCATTATGTCCCGGCCAAATGGATGAACTTGCAATTCCCCCAGATTTGACCTTTTGCCTCCTGTCTCCAAGTTTTTGCATAGACTGTCACCCATAAGGCAGTGTGTCCAGGCATGAACAGCATGGGGTTTTTGGAACTAAATTCCCCAGAAAGTTATGCACGAGTTCATTGTGTGAGCGACTCTGAGGTGAAAGAGTTTTTAAAATGCTTGAAAAAAGCTTCATGAAAGGAAAAATGAGCAAGATGACAGGGAGAGAGAAGAAACGATGACATCTCCCCTTTCCAGGGCTAGCGTAGGTGGCAAATGCGGCAGAAGCACTCTCCCCAGTGCTTTCCAGTTGTTGTTTCAATAAGAGTTCATCTGGGAACCGTGGTAAGTGCAGTTCATCTGGAGACTTTCCCAAGAAGCCAAAATTCCTAACACCGGGGCGGCTATGCGGCTATGGCAAAATGGAATGCAGGGGCACCGGCCCTGGAGTCAGGAGGACCTGAGTTCAAGTCCAACCTCAGACACTTAACATTTACTAGCTGTGTGACCTTGGGCAAGTCACTTAACCCCAAGTGCTCTGCCCTCCCCCCTCCAAAAAGACAAAAAAAAAAAAAGATATAATGGGAAGTGTCCCAGATGAAAGGCTCAGCCTTGGGTCCCCAAAGATGCCATGATCAGCTTTGGAATAGCTTTAATCCTATCCCTCCCCCATCTGTAAAATAATACCAATTGTCTTAATAGCTAGCATTAATGTGTTGTCAAATATGTGCCAGGCACTGTCCTAAGCACTTTAAAAATATTATCTCATTGGATCCATATAACAATCCTGGGAGGTAAGTGCTATTATTATCTCCAGTTTACATTGAAGGAAGTCAATAGAGGTTAAGTGACTTGACCAAGGTCACACAGCTCGTACATATCTGAAGTCACATTTGAACTCGGCTCCAGGACTGGAGCTCAATCTATTTTGCAGCTAGGTAATTTCTAAGGTCCATTCCAGCTTTATACTTATGATCTCACTAAGTCCTGGTGAGATCTTTCTATATGGAGGTCCTAGGGGCCTAGCTTCCAGTATTTGTTCTGCCACTAACTCACCATATGCCTTTGAATTGTTTTAGGACGATTCTGAAGACCACCTGGCAGGAGAAAATACCAAGCACTGAGATAATTTCTTGAACCAAACTGCCAAGCATTCAAACTCTGCTTCAGAGAATGTGCGTCCAATGGGCAGCCCATGTTTTTCGAATGCAAAATGTATGGTTGCCAAAGAGAGTATTTTATGAAGAACTCACACAGGGCAAGCATTCACATGGTGGTCAGAAGAAGCATTACAAGGAAACTCTCAAGGTCTCTCTTAATAACTTTGGAATTGATTGGGTGCCATGGGAGACACTGGTACAGGACCACTTGGCATGGCATGCCCTGATCAGAGAAGGTGCTGCGCTCTATGAGCAAAGCAGAATTGAAGTAGCTTAAAAAACCACAAAATTTGCATATTTAGAGAACCCACCCCAAATGTTCACATGGACTATTTGCCAGACCTGTGGTAAAGCATTCTGAGCTCGTATTGGTCTGATCAGCCAGTCAGACACACCGTACCTTGACTCTAGCATAGCAATGCCATTTTTGTTCTCTTTGAGAATGAAGGACAACAACCAACCATATATGCCTTTGATAAGCCTCGGCCTTATCTTTAAAACTGAAGGGTTGCAATCCAAGGATCTTCTCTCTGTCTAAAAATTCTGTCACCCTAGCACATCTGGCACATAAATCTTCTAAGGCAGGGTCCAGCATGGTTCTCTGATGCGCCAGACCCCATGCCTTAGGGGCTCATGCTCTCGCTGAACTTCCAGGAACCATTAAATAGCAAGTCTAAATCTGTGATTCTATAAACAGCTGACACTCAGAATGTGTTCTGGTCTGGCCTTGTGGCTTTATGATTACTGTATGCATCAGATTATTTGAGTTCAACACTACCTTGGCTTTTGAATTGTAAGATGTCCTAGGACAGGTAACTGAATCCTCTTAATTTTCTCAGAACAAAGACAGGAACAATGTTCATCTCTCACACAGGGATGCTGCATGTGTGTGTGTGTGTGTGATATGTATTATAAATATATAAAATACATATATAATACATTTTTTATGATGATGTCTACAAAGTGCTCTAAAGCTGTATATAGTTCTTTGTAAGATTAGCAGGAAGCCATTTGGAGCAACATTGGACCACGCATTATAAAATAGACATTAGCTACAATCAATCCTGGCATGTCATAGAAATGAACTAGATGGCTTCAAAATTTTCTACTTTCTTCTTTTGATTATTTTGAGCTACAAATAGGAAAGGAAAAGGTCTTTGGGGTTTTCCCCAACTTTTAAAAACTCCTCTTTGAACTGAGAATATACATGGACATCCAGAGCCCCAGGTACTGCCGCTGAAACCAAAAGAAGAGGTCAAAATGAAATGGAGCTTGTAGCTTTAACGACAGAGTCACTGGTGTGCTGCCTGAAATAAAGTCATTCCTTGAAAGGGAGAAAGTTGAACAAAAAGCCTGTCTCTGGAATGTGTCTTTGGCAGGAGCTGGCCCATGTGGGGAAGGAGGCTTCCCACTCTACGTTCTCACTCTGGAAAAAATAATAATAATACCTGGCACCTTGGCCACCCTCTTTCCTTAGAATAGAACTTCACTTTTATAAAAGGAATGCATACCTCCCAGCCTCCCTAGGCTCATTGCCTAGCTAATCCTGCAGAGGCAGGCCTTTGAAATCTCGCAGAAACTCTGTGCAGTCCATGCTTATGTATGAAATTCAAGGACTCCTGTGGTATTTCACAGAGCAGGGGGAAATTGTGATGAGTAATTTTATGGCATGATAATAATAACTGACATTTATTATATAACACTTTAAAATGAACAGAAGCACTTTACACACATTATCTATTTGCAGCTCATGCCAGACAATTCTTAGGGAGTAGGTCTGTACATATTATTGTCCCCATTTTACAGGTATGAAAATTGAGCCTCATATAAGTTACTTCACTTGTTCATACTTGCACTCAGAACAACTTCTGAGAGGATTTGAAACAAGGTCTTACTGATTCTGGGTCAGTTCTCTCACTACGATGCCAACCTGTCTCTTACCCTTACCTTACAGGTCTTCAAAGAAACTTAAAAGCTTGGAGATATTAAATGAATTGTCTGTAGCAGAGGTTAACAAATTTATTTAGTCTACTTCCCCCTTTTAAAAAAAATTACTCGGTTACCCCCTGGAAATCTACATTTTTAAACCTTTAATATTTTTTTAATTTGCATCTTTTGAAAAATATAAAATATATTTTAAAACGATGCAACTTACATGTAATAGTATATCATGAATTTATGGGTTTTTCCTGCACTGAAATTTTGATGATGCAATATTGCATCATGTAACCGTATAGTATCATACTGAAAACAAGTCAATATGCACACACATATTCCTGCCAATGCATGCTGGACTTCCTAACAATGGGCAACATGCTGTCTGCCAACACTTGCTTGTTAAGGCCTGTCAGTGGACTTGACCACTATTTGGTTATAACTTGCATCTTATGTGTTTATTTGGAAAATAATATAATCACCACAACTTTAACTGTCATACAACAGATGAAACATGTACAAATGGTTTTTCAAAAATGTCTTATCTTCTTTCTTTATGCTTCAACTGTTCTCTTATTTTTATTCAGTACCTCCCAATTACACACAATGTTAAGCCCCTCCATCATTCCAATGTCCCCCCTCATTGTTCCAACAGCCTTCCCCCCTCCCCCAGGGCAGAATTGCCTATTTTGGAAACCTCTAGTCTATAGTCACACAGCTAATAAGTATCAGGGTCAACATCTGAACCTCAAACTCTCCTGATTTCAAGATCTATGTTCATTTTTTATTACACCAAGCCTCTATAACTAGCGTCTTGTTAAACTTAAAGGCAATTATACTTAAATTTACCATCTTAGAGTATATAGTAGAATCTAATAATAGTTGACATTTATGTATGACTTTGGAGAAGGTTCAGAGGAAAAGAGTACTGGATTGAAGTCAGAAAGTTCTACCTCTGCCACAAAAATTATTTTTTTGTTGTTGGTTTTTGGTTTTTGTTTTGTTTTGTTTTTTGGTGAGGGGAAGCAATCAGGGTTAAGTAATTTGCCCAAGATCATACAGCTAGTAAGTACCAAATTTCTGAGACCAAATTTGAACTCAGGTCCTCCTGACTCCAGGACCAGTGCTCTATCCACTGCACCACCTTCAGTGATTATGAGGCAATTTTTTTTTTTTTTGCTTTTTGGAGGGGGTAATGCAGGGAAATTGGGGTTAAGTGACTTGCCCAAGGTCACATGGCTAGCAAGTGTTAAGTGTCTGAGGCTGGATTTGAACTCCTGTCCTCCTGACTCCAGGGCCGGTGCTCTACTCACTGCGCCACCTAGCTGCCCCATGAGGCAATTTTCTAAATCTCTCTATTATCTTGGTTCCTTCATCTGCAAAATAAAGGGTTGGGAGAGATACCCTCTGAATCCCTTCCAGCTCTAAATTTTCAAAATGACACATGCAAAAATCTACTTGTCAGGTGGACTGGGACTATTATCCCTATTTTAAACTTCTCAGAAACTGGAACTCTGACAAGCTATGATCTGTCCAAGTTCATAAGGCTGGTTGGGAGGCAGAGTGAGGGCTCTGATCCCAGTTTTCCAACTTGAAATCCAGGGCTCTTTTCATTGCTCCACAGAATATAGTGCTGGGCAGCTAGATGCTTTTACCATTTCCTTCTTTATTCTGAGTTTTAGTTGTTTGTGAATTTTTATTCTACACTTTTCATTCTCTTGGGAGAAAAAACAGAGGCCAAATAGGAGTTGAGTAGTGTCTCCTATTCTCTCTTGTTTGACATCTTTAACCTGTTCTTTGTCCAAATCTATCACCTTCTTCCTTCTTTGTTTCTGTTCTTGTTCCTTCCATACCTTCCCCTCCTTAAGAAAATCTTCAAAGTGTACAGCAGAGAATGAAGGGAAACTTACAAGTAAGGAAAAAAAAATTAGATGGACAATTCTCAATACAACACATAGTATTTATTATATAGGTTTTCTTTTTGCTTTTTTGGTGGGGGAAAGGCAGGACAAGTGGGGTTAAGTGACATGCCCAAGGTCACAAGGCTAGTAAGTATTAAGTGTCTGAGGCCAGATTTGAACTCAAGTCCTCCTGACTCCAGGGCCGGTGCTCTACTGACTGTGCCACCTAGCTGCCCCTATATAGGCTTTCTTGTGATGGAAACTTATTGCTACATATTTTGAATCTTCTCTTACATTTTGCTATGCATGTGATGTGGTTTTTTTTTTCTTATTTTGTATTTGTTTCAATATTTAAGTTTATAACATGCTTCTTTTTCTTATACATTTAAATTTTAGTAATAAAAAATTACTTTCTTATATTGTATCTAAATTTCAATAGTTGAGTTTAAGATATGTTTGTTTTTCTTTTCTTATTGCATATTTAAGTATTAGTAATAAAAAAAACCCCAAAAAGTCTTTAAAAATTTTGTGCTTGATGTTTATTATAAACCTGAGCTCATCTCAGGATTTAATATCTTAATATTTTTAAAAAGCCATTACGGTTTCATCTTCATTTACCTGCCTGTCTTTCGTATATTGCCCTTTTATAATCAGAGCATATGTATGAATTCTATGTAGTTAAATACTTTTCTTAAGAAATCTGTACTGCTTTCTCCCACAGAATATTTCACAAAGAAATGATCAGGATTTCATTCTTGAGATCTTCTCATCCCTCTTGAGTGGGCATGCCATTCTACCTACTGGTGGATGTAACATTGACTTTTGGGGAAATGATTGAACTGATTCTGCTAAAGGAGCATTTTGTGAGCAGTTGTGAAGGGAAATAGTGAACACTGGGAACCAGCATTTTTTCATTAAGTCCTGCTCTAGACTAACTTAAAATTAGATCAGGAGAGTGGCACAGCCCCTATGCAAAGGCCAGAGGGCTAGAGCTGGAAGGGAACTCACAGTTGTCTAGTCTTTATTTTACAGGTGGGAAAACTGAGGCTCAGAGATGTTTAAGTGACTTCCTCCAGGTTATGCAGGTAATAAATCTTACTGTGAGAATTTGAACCCAGGGGCTCTAATTACAAAACCATGCTCTTTCCATTGCTCTAAGCTACATTCTTGGGGATTTGCAAAGTCTCACATTATCTTTGGGACAAGATGGAGCTATGCTATAGTTAGCAGAATTCAGAACCCTTGGAGTCACCAGGCATAAAGTGCAGGGATGAATGAATCCCTCTCACACTGGAGGCAGTTCTCCTGTGGGCTGTTCTTTCCTTGGCCTTTTTCTGTTTAACATTTTTATCAATGACTTAGATAAAAGCATAGATAACATGCTTGCTAAATTTGCATATGGCTAGAAGCTAGGTGTGCCCCAAACCATACTTACACCTCCCACACTTATAGCAGATGATCTAACCTACTACTGCAAGAAAAAGACTGAGCCTGTGGAAATATGAGCTCACTTACCCACCCTTATTTTGAGTTTCAGATCTTATTAATTTTTGTGCATTGTTAATTTTCGTTCTCTTGGAAGAGAAAACTGAAGCCAAATAGGAGTTGAGTAGTTCTTCCTGTTCTCTCTGGTCAACCTATCCTTTCTCCAAATCAATTCCTCCATTTTTCAAAACGACAGCCTCCTCATTCATTTGGTCTTCTTTCCCTCAGATCACAGATCAGTTGTTTTTCAGTCATATCCAACCCTTTATGACCTTGTTTGGAGTTTTCTTAGCAAAGATACTGGTGTGCTTTGTCATTTCTTTCTCCAGATCATTGTACAGATGAGGAAACTGAGGCAAACAGGATTGCCCAGGGTCACACAGCTAGTAAATGTCTGAGGCCAGATTTGAACTCATGAGAATGAGTCTTTCTGACTCCAGGCTATTCGAGATTCCATTTGTGGCTTTCTTGGTAAAGATACCAGAGTCGTTGGCCATTTCCTTCTCCAGTTCATTTTATATATGAAGAAACTGGGACAAACAGGGTGAAGTGACTTGCCCAGGGTCACATAGCCATTAGTATCTGAGACTAGATTTGAACTCATATCTTCCTGACTCCAGACCTGGAGTTCTACCCACTGCTACCTTTGTAGGACCCCCCCCCCTTTATTTGTTTCCTCAGTGTTCTATCCTCATCCCTTGTTCTCTTGTTCTACACTCTCTCCTCTGGCAATTTCATTCACTTCTACAGCTTTAATTGTAATCTCTCTGCTGACTGGTCTCAGTCTATATCTTTAGTTTTCATTTCTTCTGAGTTCCAAACCTGCATCTCCTGCTGCCTCCAGCATATCTTGACTTGTCTAGTCCACCAGTACCCCCAAACTCAATTTGTCCAAAACAGTTCTATCCTTAACACCATACTGAATAAAGAAAAAGAACATTTTATTTAGCAATTACTGGAGAAGCTAGGTGGCACAGTGAATAGAGCGCTGGGTCTGTAGTCAGGAAGATCTGAGTTCAAATCCAGCTGGAGACACTCATTAGCTATGGGAGTCTGGGCAAACCGCTTAATCTTGTTTACCTTACTTTCCTCATCTGTAAAATGAGTTGTAGGAGGAAATAACAAATCTCTGCAGTATCTGCCAAGAAAACCCCAAAAGGACTCATCAAAGGTTGGGCGTGACTAAAACAACCAAACAACAAAAATGTTCCAAGACTTAGGGATGTAAATGCATTTTTAAGGAAATTATATCTTAACAGGGAAAGACAACATGGTGGTCAGCGAGAAATTAAAGTTTCAGGTATGTCATGTATGTTAAGTAGAGCTACAGGGGTTGGATACACTCTGTCCAGAAACAATGACAAAGTTATAATTCCAGAACCAAGAAGGAGTGTAGGGTTGGGAAAGGTACCTATGCAACAACATGACTGGTAAGGAGATGTATGGGAGTGAAATGAAGCCTGGGCTGCAAATGAAAGGTAGCGGAGGCAGCTACCCTCAGGAGAGCATGGGCATGAAGTCCCAGGGAGAGTAGGTTCAGAGCATTACTCCCCTAATTCAGGGACTTGAATTACAGTAGTCTGCTAACAGATTTTCCTGTGTCTACTTTTCCCACATTCCAACTGACCCTTTATATTTCTGCCAGTATTATTTTTATTATGGATTTATAGGTAACATCACTCTTTTTCTCAAAAATCTTCATTGTTTCCCTATTACCTATGGAATAAAGACCAAACTATTTAGTCTGCCCTTCAAGATCCCCCACAATCTGATATCTAGCATTCCCTCATATTACTCATTTCCCTAAACTCTAGTAAAGTTGGACTGTTCTCAGAGTCCTTTCAAAGGCTCTCTATCATAAGTATATGCCTTTGCTCATTCTCCTACCTTGTGATACACCTTGCATCCCAGTGAATCTGACTTCCTGTATATCAGCATCCAAATTTATTCCATACTCCCCAGCACCCTGTTCCTCATTCCTCATTCCCATTCCCCTCAACTTTCCCACCCCATAATTTTAATCAAATTCTACTCAGTTCTTTCACTGAGCCTATCTGATAGTGCCATGTTAATGGGATATAAGATATTCCCTGCCCATTAATAGGCCTCATGTGGAGCCCATTAAGGGAAGCTTACTTAGGGGAGGTTTGCTTGTAGCAAGGCTTTCACACCTTTTGTTAATTTCTAATTAGGCACTGAGTCAAGAAGATTGTGATACCCTCTGGCTCTAAAAAGGGTATCTCCCCCCT
>JAQQSW010003917.1:0-14570 GCA_028646575.1 Pseudocheirus occidentalis
GCAAGAAGCGTAGTATTATTCTTTCTGTATGCAACTGTTTTAGTGCTTGAGAGGGGACATCTGAGTGATATGCTAGAATTCCGATGTCCCCTGAGAGGGGACAGCGGAGTGCAAAGGGTTTAACTGCCTAGTGTTGTTTCCCAAGGTGATTCAGGAACAAAGTGCCTGAGGGGTATTGCTCAAAAGCTTTTTCCTATAGGGTCTAAAGGACTTCCCTATGTAGGGGTACAATTTGTTTCCCATAAATCACATATCTACCCTAATTTGTCTCTATTCGGGGCTTCTGCAGGATTCTTACAGTCTTTTTGTGCAGTCAGTCCTGGCCAGGGTAGAGCAGTTTAGTTAATTCTTTTAGTACTCTTTATTATTCCTTCTAAGCCTTTATAAAGCTTTATTGAAGCCTCCTATAGGTACTAACATAGTTTCTTTCAAATTTAGTTTTGCTGGAATGTAATAGAGCAGTTTCTGATTATTTTTAGGAACTGAAAAGTTATGCTATTTGACACTTATGTATGTGGAAGTACCCTAAAAATTGTAAAGGAATCTATTAGAAAATATAAAATCACTATTAACACCACCAAGCTGGAAAGACTTTGATCATGGTCCCTAGAAAGATTGTGTATGCTGTTGTTTAAGGGACAGACTAAATTTGAGGAAGATTTCTTGCTCACAGCTACCTCAACTAAAAGCATATAGTCTGGATACATGATTTCAGGGGTGCAGATGTCCCCTAAACTGATCTAGACTGCCGTTTTTCCACCCCTTAACAAACGGCTTTCTTGATTTGTTAGGTGCACCACCCTGGTCTAAGCTCTCATCACCTCATGCCTGGACTATTACAATAGCAGGGCTTGGTGAAAAGACATTGCTGCTTGGCCTTCCTTCCACAAGTCTCTCCCCATTCCAGTCCATCCTCCACTCAACTGCCAAAGTGAGTTTACTTAAACAGGTCTGACCGTGTCACCTTCAGCTCAATAAACTCCACTGGCTCCTTTTCACCTCCAGTATCCAACAGGAAAGTCCAGTTTATGAAGGTCACTCAAAGCCCTTCATAAAATGCTCTCAACACACACACACACACACACACACACACACACACACTCACTCACACTCACACCCCATTCCAGTGGTTTTTTAAACTTTATAGTACCATCATCCCACATACTCCATAACTGAGTAATACTGTTGTTGTCCTTGCTTGCCGTTCCTCACATAACTCTCCATCTGCTGACCTCAGGCATTTTCACTGATTTTATCCTATGGCTGGAATGCTCTCTTTCTCATCTCTACTCCCCGACTTCCTTTAAACCTAAAATAAACACTAACCTTTTCTAAGAAATCATTCTGGATCCCCCTTACTTCTCGTGATTGCCCTCTCTTGACTATCTCAAATTTATCCTATAGAGATCTTTGTACATAGCTGCTTACAAGTTGTCTTCCCCAATAGAATCTTTACAAGTATTATCCTCATACCAGTCCTGCAAGGTAGATGCTATTATTATCCCCATTTTAAAGATAAGGAAACTGAGGTAAACAGGTTAAATCACTTGCCCAAAGTCATACAGGTAGTACATTTCTGAGGCTGCATTTGAAATCAAGGTCTTCCTGACTCCAAGCCTAGCATTCTATTCATTGTACCACCTAGCAGGAATTAATGCATTTTCATTCTCTCCTGGCTAGAAATGGAAAAAGTCCATAACTCCTCCCTAACCACACGTATCATCCATTCAGGGCTTATCTTTCTGATCAGGAACTTCTCAGACAGTCTGATTATATAGTCAGTACCTTGATCACAATCATGGAATAGAAGTGGTCCTAATCTAGGTTCTCCAGCTCCTGCGGTTCTCTTAAATTTGGCTTATTTAAAAGGGGTCAAACCTTTTCTCATGTCTGGAGTATTTTTGAAACACATGAAAACAAGTTTTAAACAAAAATAAAGTGGTTTCTTTACGGTGCCATTGATTACAAGGATCATAGAACAAAAAACTGAAGACTTCTCAAAGGAGAAGTATATAACACCCTAATTTTATAGATGAAGAAACTGAGGACCACAAAGGTTATGGGACCTGAACAAGGGGTCACATCCAGGTGTTAGAATAAGGATTTGAAACCAGGTCCTAAACTCCAGATCTAATTCACATTGCTCTGTTCTATACTACATCCCAATAAAGATCAGTTCAAGAAGAAACGGATAAATGAGGGAAATCCATTCTCACTGTTAGGAAAAAATAATCAAATTACATGCACATATGGGCAAAAATGGCAATTTCAAATGGCATTTTTACTAGAATTAACAAATAGACAAATATTGAGCACCTCCTATGTGTACTGTCATAGAGAGAATGCAAGTGAGAACAGGACCTAGTGCCTGCCCTCCTAGAGTGAAGACCAACCATGGAGTTAAGCAACTGAAGATTTAAATTTAACTGTTCAAGTCAACAACATCAGTCCCAGAGCCATCCATTAAGGATATGCCAACAATAATTCCTAAAGGGGGTAAGATCTTAGCTGGGTCTTGAAGTCTGAATAGGATTAAAGTGAAAAGTCCAGACAGGCGGTACAGAGCTGAGCAAAAGTACAAAGACAGGAAAATAGAGGTATAGGAAAATAGAGGTATATTCGAGGAAGAATAAACTAGTTTGTCTCCTACAGAGGGTTCTAATAGAAATATCAGGAAAGTGGGCTGGAAAGGCAGCTAGGGGCCAGATTTTGAATAAATGTTGGATTTCCTTTTTTTTTTTTTGCTTTCTGGAGGGGGGAAAGCAGAGCAAGCAGGGTTAAGTGACTTGCCCAAGGTCACACAGCTAGAACGTGTGTTCCGGGTCTGAGGCCATATTTCAACTCAGGTCCTCCTGACTCCAGAGCCAGTGCTCTATTCACTGCATCATTTAGCTGCCACAAATGTCAGATTTTTTTTTAATTTTATTTTGTAGGAAAGAACCACAGAAGATTTTGATAGGTTGACAGGACTGATAAGGGAAGAAGAGGGAGCAGAGGAGGAAAGAAGAGAAATCAATTTGGAAGTCCATTGCAGTACTCCAAGCAAGAATCAAGATTCCAAAGTAAGTTAGTAACAGTGGGAATGGTAAGGAAATGGATTCTAGACATATATTTTAAGGAATAAGTTGACAGAACTTGGCAACTTGACTGAACAATGGAAGCTGGGACCCTGCATAAGCTGAGAGTTAGGATGAAATTACCATAAACAGAAAAATATGGTGAAGAAGAACTAGTTTTTAGGAAAAATTAGGTTGATTTTAGAGCTCTGATGTTTGAGGTGACAGTGAAATAACCCAAACACAAATATGCAACAGATAATTTTAAACGTGGGACTGAAGCTTGAGGGAGAACTCAAGGAAGCATGGATTTCAGACTCACTAAAATGTTTGAGCACCTATTGAGTAGAAGGCAGTGTTGAGTCTTCTCCATTCAATTCAATAAAACTATGTACAAGGCACTGTGCTATGCATTAAGCATATGAACACACAGGTTCTATCATTCAAGGAGCTTTTAATCTAAAGTGGCATAGTGGCAGGACGGAAGAGAAAGACAAATAAACTATGATACACTCAAGTGATATAAAAGTAAAGGAGACCTTAAAGTGCTATGAATAAAGCTGAGAACAGAATAAAGAAGGGTGTGGCAAGGATGGTGGTGGTAAAGGAATAAGGACTTCTTCAAAATCATCCCACAAGTCAAAGATTAGCAGCAGAGACAGGCCTCAAAGGGAAGGGCTTTCACCAAAGGCATGGGAAAGGACCAGGGAGAGGAAGCAGTTTATTCCAGTGACAGCTGAAGTAACATGGATAGATAAGGGAGAGTATGTGTAGAGAGAGAAGAGAAACTAACAAAGACATAGATAAAGGAGGAGCCAGTGAGGGAGAACAATATATAGCATCCCAGAAACCAAGGGTGGAAAGATTTTCAAGTATAAAGGGCTTATTAACAGTGTCAAAGTCTACACAAAGGTAAGACAAGGTCTAAGAAAATGCCACTGAATTCGGCAACTGGGAATTTTTATTAATAAATACAATTTCAGAAGAATAGAAAAGAGTTGACTCAGACCACAGGGACCTAAAGAGAGAGTAAGCAATATAAAAGCCGGTAATTCACTTCAGAAATATGACAATAAAAATAAGTGAATATGGTAACACCTGAAAAAGTGAAATAAAGTGAAAGCTAGTGGGATTTGGGAAAGAGGGAAACCTGTACATCTTTGTAAATAGATCTGGTGGGGTTAGAGACTAATGATATGGGCAAGAATAATTAAAGGAACAAGGAGGTGAAAGGGGATAAAATGGAGAAATAGGAGGGATCAGTTCCAGATAAAGATCAATACCACTTCTTCTGATATAGCTGGAAAGGAAGAAAGGCTAAGTACAGGTACAGAAATTTTAAATTAAAAAAAAAAAAAAAAGATGAAAAAGGTTTCAACCTTCTCATTAAAGAAAACAAGTGAACAGGACTAAGGACTTTTGAGTGAGGCTTTTAATAGGAACACAAGTATTAAAGGCTGACTGGGCTAGGAAAAAGAAATAAATAGAATTGCCAAGTAGCAATGAGAGCTCAGCTGAAATTAAAAGGTGGATATCTGTAATGGAGAACTGAGACATCAACCTGGGCTACATAGGAGGACAAAGTTTATTCAGAGGCTTATTTAGCTCCCATTCAACCTCTGATTTCCTATCATGGACAAACAAATGTGTTCAGGCTACTATATTCCTTTCATTTTAAATGTTTCCAATCCAATTTCTCTACTCACCATATGTTAAGTGACTCTCACCAGCTAACCCCGCTGGGCCCTGCATAAAGAGGTTTGTTCATTGGAGGGTCAAATGTCCTTCTGAGCAAAAGACATCATAGCAGCTCCCTCTCTCAATCCCAAGCAATCCTTCTATGAGGTCACCATGGAACTCTGTTAGCTATCACCTGGCCGTAGCAGACTGGTTATATTTGGAGGAACATCAGGGCAAATACAAAAAGGATTCCACAGGACAAAACTGGAAGAGAATGCTACAAAGCACACTCACAGCAACTTTTTCATTACATTTCAGCGATTTGCCTTTTATTGATGATATGAGACGTGTGAGCTTACAGATCACAAAGGATGATCATCAGAATTACAGGACATTATCTCAAGGGAAAATGAATACAAATAATCCTATAGGACAGTATGTATACAAACAAAACACTCGTCCAACAAGCAGAAAATGACAAAGGGTCCAGGTATGTAGAGCTTACCCAAACTAACCGTCAAAAGCTAAGACAACACTTCTACCCCCTTTTGTATATGCCCCAATCCTTCCTTGGAATTGGGAAGTAACAGCACTTGGTGAGAGAAAGTAAAGTACAAGTAAAGACAATTTTAGAAACTTATGCCTTCGTACCATTTAGTCCCTGGCAAGCAAAGCAGTGTAATTACTGAGAGATCGTCTCATTATAATTCATGGTGCACCACAGCACAACAAGGACAAATCAGTAAAAAGTAAATAAATAAAACAGTGCCAAACTAAATGACAATGCGTGGTGTTCCTTATCAAATCATTAATGAATAATCTAGCAAAACTCTATCTCACCCAAAATATCTAAAACCCAACAATCACAAAATAAAAATAATCTTGATTGTAACACATGGAACACCAAACACTTCCATCTGTCAAGTAAAAAAAAAAAAAGATAATGTTGAAGATGTGGCAGAAAGTTCTAGGCAGTTGGGAATCCCCATTTTAAAACTCCAGACTCCAGTACAGATCAGTAACTCCTTACATAACTTAACATGGGAGAGCTGCCTGTGACACTGAAATGTTTTTTAACTTGTCCATAATCATACAGCTAGTATGTAGTAGAGGCAATATATACAGTAGAGGTAATGTTATGAACCCAAGTCTCCCTAATTTAAAAGCCAATCTTTTATCCACTATGCCATAATACTTTAAAGTATATATAAAATTTTGCTGTATCTTAAAAAATAAGAGGTATCTAACTGCAAATTCCCAAAAGAATTATTACTAGACTGGATACTTACAAAAGGATTTTAATCATCAATGTCCTTAAACTGTCAAGCAGGGGGGGAAAAAAAGTCACATTAATTATCTCTGAAAAGAATCTGATATCCAATTTAAGGAATTAACATAAATACTGAATTTTTCCCAAAGGATATGAACTGCTCAAATGAAGAAATGAAAACAATTCACAAACTCTATGAAAAAAATCACATATGGTTTGACCTCACAAAGAGCAAACTAGCAAAGATGACAAAAGATTTATTGATTTCACGTTGTAAGGGCTACAAGGCAGGGACATTACTACACTGTTGGTAAAGCTGGGAATTCATCCAATTGCTCTTGAAAGTAATTTGGAATCATGCTAAAAAGTGACCAAAATATCTATACCCATTAACCCAGTGATCTACTAGACAAAGACACAATAAAGTCAAAGACAGGAAGGTTTCATATACACCAAAATACTAATAGGAGCACTGTTGTTCTAACACAGAAATAGAGGAGCAGCTAGGTGTTACAGTGAATAGAGCACCGGCCCTGGAGTCAGGAGGACCTGAGTTCAAATCTGGTCTCAGACACTTAATACTTACTAGCCATGTGACCTTGGGCAAGTCAACCCAAATTGTTCTCCCCCCTCCTCCAAAAAAGAAATGGAAACAAAGAGAGGTTCCATGAACTAAAAAATGGCTAAACAAATTGGGGTACATGAATGTAATTCAACATTACTCCACTTTAAGAAATGATGACTACAAAGAATTCAGAGAAACACAAGAAGATTCATAAGAACTAACACAGAATAAAGAAGAACCAGAAAAACAACATATACAATGACTACAACAACGTAAATGAAAAGAACAAAGACCAAAAAGAAGTATAACAATAATTTACTTGGTCCTGGAGAGTTGAGAAAATGCACCTCCCTTCTTTCTCTCCTGGTATGAAGGATTATAGGTCTTAGTACACTGCAGATGCTATACAATTCAGTTGACAAATTGGCTAGTTATACTGAAGTTCTTTTCCTTTCTTTAATTATCTTTTGTTACCAAGGATAGCCTTCTGGGAAAGGAAAAGGGGGAGAAGGATTGATGCAGAAGGGAAAGTGATGTACCAAAAAAAAAAAGACAACTATTTTTTAATCAGGATCTCCCTGCTGCTGCTCCTACTAAACACACACACACACACACACACACACACACACACACACACACACACACACACACACACAGTGGGGGAAGGGTGGGAAGGAGACAGGTAATAGAAAGGAACTTGAACAAAATAAGCATTCATCAATTACTCAGTCACAGAATGATGTCGATAACATTACTATACACCCTAAAAGGCAACAAATGCAAATTAATACCTCTAAGTAATCCTGGCAAGTGTTTTTTGATAAACTTAAAGAATAAAAAGTATTCAGAAGTGACTGAAATATCACAGAATCTTAAGAGAGCTGGAAAGAAACCCATTAGTCAACTAGTCCAACTCATACCTCAATTCGAGAATGTTAAAATATATAAGTCCTTTAAAGTAAGGGTTGTTTTGTCACTGTATCCCCACTGCCTGATACAAAAAAGAAAAGCACAGAGTAGGTCCTTAATAAATGCTTCATTAATTGAATCACCTCAACAATATTCTTCTCAAATGGTCATCCAGTCTAAAATTGCAGACCTGCTCTTCCTCCCCCTCCCCCCCCAGTAACAGAACTTACTCATTCCTGAGGAAATTTTCCTATTCCACTGCTGACCAACTCTTCCCTCTTGATTAGTAATTTAGAAAAAAAGAAAGAAAGAAATGTCAAAATATTTATGCCAGCACTTTTTGTAGTATCAAAGAACTGGCAACAAGGTAGATATCTATCAATTAGGGAACAACTAAACAAGTTATGGCACACAAATATGATGAACACAGGGGAAAATGGGAAGACAAATGAACTGATGCTTAAGGAAAACAATGACACAACATAAATGGAACAAGAACAAAACAAGAATCAAAATTGTTTCCAAATTGTGATGAGCAAGCTTAGGCCCAAAGAAGAGATATGAAAGGGTATTTCCCTTAACCTTTTTTCAGAAGTAGGAAATTACAGATATTGAACAACATATACATTGTCAGCCTGAAAGTTTTCAATGTTGGTTCTGCTAAGCTATTTTTTCCCCTTTTTACATCTTCTGCTATAAGGGATTGCTCTGTGTTGAGGGTTAGGAAAGAATACGTTAAAAAAAAATTATATACATGTGTGTGTGTGTGTATACACAATGTAAAAATAAAACACATAAATAAGTTAACAAAAAAAGTTGCTTTTTTTCCTTTCATTTTTGCCCAATAGACTGATCCCCCTTGGGACCAAGAACAGATCTAATCTTTTTTCCACAACTGTCAGATAACTTAAAGATAAAAGTATCATGTTTTCCCTGAGTCTTCTCCAACTCAAAAAAGCTAGAAAGAACCTCAGTGATAAACTAATCCAAGTACTACCAGAAGAATGTTAGACCATAAGTTCCTTTCAAATAGGGATCATTTTATTCACTATATTTCCAATGCCAAGCACAACACAGGCAGTACTTACATCATCCTTCAAGGCATCAAAGTGAAATAGTGAATTAAGAACTGAATTTGGAATCAGAAAGCCCTGAGTTTGAATCCCTTTCTCAGGCACTTACTAGCTGACCCTGTGGCAAGACACTTAACCTATTTCAGCCTGCTTCTTAATTCACGTACAGCTGTTTTAAGGAGCAAATGAGAGAACAGATATAAAGCTCTTTTGCAAAACTTTAAAAGCTATATATTTGCTATGATTGTTATCCCCACTTAATCCTGGTTTCTTCAATAACAAGAAAAATATAGAGCCTAGAATTGACCACAAAACTCTTAAGTATTAAAAAATGAGGCTCATTCTAGAGGCTATGAGGTTAGGAGTTGGAACTTCCAGTCACCTTATATTATCTATTTATCTTTTGCTCGTCAACTGTTAAACCATTCTGTCCTCTTAAGTACAGTGTTCAGAGAAGGACTAAAGTCTAAACACAAAGATCTGACAAAAGACTGTTCTTTTCAAATTAAGGATGACAAACAAGTGTTAGCATCAGTGTCAATGAGAACTATTCAAGTTTTAACTTGTGAATTTTAAGATTTATTCATTATTTAAAGTCTTTAAACTAGTCCTATATAATCTGTTAAACTGTAAATTAAAGTGCAAACTAATAGCAAGGAAGTTATCCTTTTTCCTTTCAAATACAGGGGTTTGAATTCATACTCCTACAGTACCAGAACTGAAAAGGAATCCTAAGGAATCCAGTCCATTTTACAAAAACTGAGATCCAGAGATGGAATGTTACTTTGCCAAGGTCACACAAGAAAGTGAGCTTAACAACCAGGTCCAGCCTGAAGTCCAAATCTCCTTACTCATATCAAATGTTTTTCCCACTGACTGTCAAGGACCTAACTCAAAATCGAAGAATTCAAAACCCAGATATACAAAGAGAGAGCAATTCTTTGCTGTGGTTCCATTCATGTTCCCCATTCTCTTTCCCCTTCCCTTAACCCCCCCCCCAAAATACCCTCCTCTAGGAAATTAATTCTATATAATTCCTCAATTCATAGGTAATCTTTAAAAATATTTGCAGCAGGGAAGAGGCACAGAAGAGACAAAAGTTTGAGCTGGTCAAGCATACCTGGAGAGCCAGGGAAATAAAATCACTAGGTCCTGTGGTGTATCAGTCAGAACTCTGAATAATATGTAAAGTAACCACTAAAAATTGAATGTGACAAAGCAACACACTGAAGTTTAAATGACTAAATTTAACATGTTAAAATACAAATATAAATGTAAATATGACAAGTTAATAAGTGTTCTTTCAGGACCTTTACACCCACTAGAGAACAGTCCTACCAGGATGAGCATGTAAGGGACCTTATAACTTTGAAAAAGTACTAGAAATGATAATGACACTAAGGACCTTCTAGTCCCACCCTCTCCTTTTATAGATAGGAGAAACTAAGGCCCAGCTTGGGACTATGACTTGCACAAAGTGATGCACTGACAACAGAACTAGGATCCAGCTCTTCTCCCACTTTAATGTCTTTTGCACATAATTCACCCACTTGCTTAGCTCAAAAAGGACTTCAACAGGACTCTAGCCCTCTTTATTTTCTTATTTCTATTCTGAAAGTCTGAACTAAAACTAATTTTAATAAGAATAATAATTATGCTCTCTAAACATTTGGTCTTATACAGCTAGCTTTAACAGTAATATTCTTCTCACTAAAGGCTTGTTTTTAGACTCCTCATTTTAATTATTATTATGTTTTTCTTTACTCAAGACTTAAGACTCCAAGCTTTGAATAGCCAAGAGTGATAAGAACATCACCATTCCAATCAAAACTGATCACCACAAATTCAATTTTATAAAGGTATACTATTCCAATAATTCCCATCTATCAGAAACTTCCTAAACTTTGTTCTACACTTAAAATTCAAGACTCAATGCCAGAAAATATTCAACAGATTAAACTCACAGCCTTTATCCTCTCCATGTATATCACACTCTTTACCACAAACTAATTCCTGGTGTGGTCTTTCCCCACCATTTCCCATCTGTTCCCATTTCCATGATTCCCTCAGCAGCTTTTAAATAGGTCATAAAGATAGGTAACTTAATAAAACAAAAAAGGCAAACTTTTCTCTGAGAAAGTCACCTGTGTTAAACTGAAGGAAAATTTTATTTGATAAAGCTAATAAGGAAACAGTTCAGTCCTTAAAAGATTTTTTTTTCATTTCATTAAGTTTGGGGAATAAAAGAAAAAAATGAAACAGATACATTAAATCCTAGTATTTTTGTGTGTCATTTCTGATAATTCGTTAAAGAAAATACATGGTACAGGAGACTAAGCACTAGTCTGAGAATGAGAAACCCTGGTTTTCCTGCTTCCAACCACCTCTGCATCAGTGTGGATGGACAAGTGTAATGGACTCATGGATGGACAAGTGTAATGCCAATCCAACACCCATAGCAGCCACTATGAATATGCCTACGTATTTCCAGAGTAGACTCCCAAAATATAAAAAATTCTCTTCCTCAAAGCCAAAACTAAAATACTTATTTGAAACATTTATTAGGATACTGAGAGGTAAGATTTAACAGTGTACTCATCACTAATCCAGGGAGCATCCCTTCATTCATGTTCTTTCTGTTAGACCTCCCCACAAACAAGTTCCCCTAGGCAAAATTCCTCCTTCCACTCACTCAAGCTGCTTCCTTCTCTCTCCACTCTCCAATTTGGGCAAGCTCCTCACACACACAGAGCTCCATGTGATCACAGGCTTCATGTGTTAGGTCCATTAATGGGGGTTAGGGGGGAATTCTTGCTATTTCATAAACAAGTCACTTCCTCACTATGAACCTGCTTACTCATCTATAAACTAAAGGAGCTGGACCATTAGATCTCCAAATCCTCTCTAGTTCTAATAGCCTAGGATGGTTTATAGCTTAATATGCTAATTACTCCCCTCCAAAAAAGCTCTGGGCTGTGGTTGGGTACTCAGGTTTTCAAATGAGTATTGGGATAAAGCCTCTATCTTTACAACCAATTATTCACTGTGTTCTAGGAGACTATCATCAGGCATCCATTTGTCTTTAAAGTCTGTTTGCTATTTATCCTGCACAATCATAATAGTCTGACCAAGGTTTCTTATAACTAAAATTGGGGCTTTTGACTCTTTAATGTCATATTAATGTCATAATGACATTTAATGTCATATTATAATGTCATATTAAATATATATATATTAACCAACTTTGGCCATGATCTAACTTACCGAATAAACACTAGTATTGTGGTCAAAAGAATAAGACACTACGTCCAAATTTAAATTAAGCCAAAAGTTTCCTCCCAAATATATACTTATCAACTTTTATTATTTAAGTTAACAGCACTACAAATGTCAAAAATAGAGGATAAACAGAGGGGAAGGAAATACATTTTGGGCTTCTATATCAAGATTTTAAATATTTGTGATTTCTCAACTGGAAGATATCATCGATAAGAGTATGAGGAAAAGCAATGTTAAAACTACAGAGCCAGAGAATTGGAGGCTTCTCCCAAAAATCCGATATAACAACAAATGAGGAAAGTCTGATTTTACTCATTAAAGATCTTCAACCCAGAAGATGAGAGCACAATAATTAACAAACATAATAGGTACTAAACCAACAAAACGACTCCTCACATTATCACAAGGTCAGGTTCTTCTATTTTGTAGCAATTACTTCATGTGAGCAAGCTACAGGAATCATTCTACAATATATGATAACAAATCGCCCTGTTATCACAACAGCAATTTAGTCTTATTTAGGACGAGTTGCTTTGGAATGCACAAAATAAACTACACAAGTTAAGATGGTATGTCAAGAATTCATTCTGTAAGAAAAAAAGTTATTGCAGACTTACTCATCTCTGCTGGATCTAAAGTAACGTAACTTGTTACCTACCTAACTCTGTTGAGCTCACATGCTAGAGGGCAACCTAGAGATAAAAATTAAGTTTCTGATATCACAGGCTTGGTATTTAAAAACAAAGTGTATACTATCTAGATCAAACAATAAAATTATAATGTTCATTTTCTGACTGTATTTGTCTGTAACTAGGAACAAATGCTCAATGATTGAGTGAAATAAATATATAATTAGGAGATCACAGGTTTTCAAACTGGAAGGACCTCAGAAGTTAGCTAATTCAGACCATCTTAAACAGTAAAGGGAAAAGGAAGTGAATTCAGAAATAAAATTATCCAAATTTTTAAAAGTCAGTAACTGAGCTAAGTAACTGAAGCTAAAAACTTTTCTTGAAAAACATCCCATGAAAACAGCAAGGCTTATTTTATTGTGGGGCACTTCAAAAAACTGTAACTAAGAAGGTTGCTACTCACTAAATAGAGTCCAACCGATTGGATTTGAAGTAACCGTGATGAAGTAAAAATCCAATTTTCACTCATCTGGTATGTGAGTGAGTCTCAACAGGAAATCCAGTCACAACAGAGCAGTTTCCTAAAGACTCTTCAGGGAGCATACAAGAATGGCAAGAGAATGCAAACTACTTATTAAAGTTTACTGAATAAATGACCTAAATACAAATTAGTTAAGTGAGACTGTATGAGCATCAACCACAAAAATTCAGTTTAATCAACATACCTCAAAAGTCTTAAATTACTGGCTTTGCACCTTGTTACCAAAGCAACCATTCAGATTAGATGGTAATATCATTCTATGGATGTCACCCTAATAAATTCAGTGTGTTCTGCATGAACTGCCAACAACCATGTAAAATTCCTTCAAAATAATGTGACATAATTAAAAAGATATTTCTTCACATATAAGGGTTTCCATGTTTATATAGGCCCAAACTACAATCTTCAACAATCAGTATTTACATACCATTAATAATTATGCTCAGTGTTTAAAAAGGAGCATAAAAAAGGCTGTCCTTTGCCCATTTAAGTTTATACCAAGCTTTTTAATGTAACAAACTTTTCTTTGAAGCTACTCCTGAGAAATTCACAGTATGAGGAAAATAGCCATATTTTATTTGCATTTTGTTTGCTACTTTATATCATGCCCAAAAAAGAAGTAGAAAAAAAATCTCTCCTTGACAATCAGTGTGGGTTGTATATGTCTTTATAAAGAGGATAAGAAATATCTAGCCTGACAAAGATTGAAGGACAACTGGTGTATAGTTAGGATGAAAAATAAAAAGAATATCTAGAGAACAAAAGAATGTGAAACTGCAACAAATTAGTTTAAAGAAAGGATACAAAAGAATTATCCACAATTTAATCAAGTAAACTGAGTCTTAGACTATCAGCATCTTGTGTTTCGAGCCTAATAAACTAGGGCATGACAAATTTCAGAAGACATGACACTCTTGAAATACAGAACTTTATTTAGAAATTGTTTAAAGTAGAAAAAAAACCCTGTCAAGAAAGACCAGGTGGAATACGGTTTCCCAGCAAAATGGAATTTTTAGGGCAACAAAAGTCTAAAAGGCCACAAGAGAGAAATAGCACCACTGTATTTTAACAATGGCGAGTTACTTGCATTTTTGGCATTATAATTATTATTCACTGAATTTGGGTTTTCCTCAGAATTCCACACAGATCATGCACTACACAACAATTTTATCATAAATGCTCACCTTCTACACACATTTTAGGACACCAGGATCTACCACCAGAAACAAATTGATACAAGCACATCGGGACTGATCAATCTCAGTACTAGGTAACTGAGAAACCTGGCAGGTTCCTGCCAAACAAAAGGGATGAAACAGGCTGAGGTGCAAAGCAAAAAAGAAGGGAGTGTTTAGGAATGAAATATTTTAAATATTAATATTTAAATTAGACATGGTATTGTATTTTCTGCAAAAACAAAATTAACATTTAGTAACACACTCTAATGAATTTTATCTCCAAGGAGATTAGTTTTTTATTAGTTTATCTCCAAGGAGAATAGCAACTACTATTCAGATACAGTGAGGGCTGTGGACAGCAGGTACCAAAAAGAGAAAAAAAAAAAA
>JAQQSW010003918.1:0-14570 GCA_028646575.1 Pseudocheirus occidentalis
TGGAAACACAATTAGGATAACCCAGGATCTAGCAGCTTTGACATTAAGGAATCAAAGCCCTGGAATATGATATTTCAAAGATCAAGGGACCTGGGATTAAAACCAAGAATCACCTACCCAGCAAAATTGAGTATAATGTTTCAGGGGAAAATATGGTCATTCAGTGAGGTGGAGGACTTTCAAGCATTCTTGATGAAAAAAACAGAACTGAACAGAAAATTTGACATTCAAACACAAGAAACATGAGAAGGCAAACATGGGAAAGAAATTATAAGGAACTTATCAAAGTTGATGTATGTACATGCCAATATGGAAAAATGATAATGGTAACTTATGAAACTTTTCTTAGTATGAGGATAGGTGAAGGGAATACAAATGTGTATATGTGTGTATACACACACACACACATACATACATATACCAACATATATTCTGATATATGTATATCTACACATATGTCTAGATAGGAGGCTACATATGCACATGAATAATATCTGAGCATGTGTACATATGTGTACATAGAAGGTACAGGATCAATTAAATATGAAGGGATGATACTTTAAAAGTTGAAATTCTGAGGTGGGAGAGGACTAGAATGAGAGGAGACAGGGAGAGACAAAATGGGGTTAATCATCCCATGTAGAAGAGGCAAGGGATAACTGTTACTACTTTACTTTCATTTACTCTCATGGAATTTGGCTTAGGGAAGGAATGACATAAACTCTAAACAGGGTGTCATGCCACACAGGAGAGTAGGGGGCACAGGGATGAGAGGCGGGATGAAAGAGAGGAGGGCAGGGTCTGGGGGAGGGTCATTTGAAGCACACATTTCAGTAAAGGGACAGGGACAGGGTAGAGAATAGAACAAGGGGGGATGGGATAGGAAGGAGGGACGTATAATCAACCTCTCACAATATGTCTGCTGAGGAGGTGTCCTGCGTAATTACACACGTACAGCCTGTCCTTCCAGTGGGGGTAGATAACAAGGGAGGAAATGAAAGAATCTAGAATTTAAAGCTCTACAATTAAATGTCAAAAAAACCCATATAAATATAATTATAATTATTATTATTATTAACTACATGCATCTAGGAATTAAGATATACAGGGACTGGGGTTGGGAGATCCTGCCCTACCACAAAGTTAGTGGGGCATTGGAGGATGGCATTAAAGAGAGCAGACTGGGGGAGGGGCTTTTCAGTGGGATCGCTGTTTTGGGGATGGAGGTGAGGGAAAGATGGGGAGAAAATTTGTTACTCAAAATCTCGTGGAAATGAATGATTTAAACAAGAAAATAAACAAACAAATAACAAAAAAGAATTTTTACAACCATTGTCTCTGACAAAAGCCTCATTTCTAAAATATACAGATAATTAAGTAAAATCTGTAAGAAAACAAGTCATTCCCCAATTGATAAATGGTCAAGCATAGGAACAGGCTATTTTCAGACACAGAAATTAAAGATATCTATGAGCACATGAAAAAATGCTCTATATCACTATTGATTCAAGAAATGTGAATAAAAACACCTTTGAGGTACCACATCTCACCAGTCAGATTGGCTAAGATGACAAAACAAGAAAATGACAAATGCTTGAGAGGATGTGGAAAAATTGGAACACTAATGCATTGTTGGTGGAGCTTTGAGATGATTCAACCATTCTGGGGAGCAATCTGCAACTATGCCCAAATGGCTATAAATAATTGTATACCCTTTGACCCAGTAATATCACTTTGGGGGCTGTATCCCAAAGTGATCATAGAAGTGAGCGGAAGACCCACATGTACAAAAATATTTATTGCAGCCTCTTGTTGTCATGGCAAAAAACTGGAAAATAAATATATGCCTCTCCATTGGGGAATGGCTAAACAAGTTGTGGAATATGAATGTAATGGAATACTATTGTGATATATGAAATGGGGAGGAGATGGACTTCATATTTACCTGGAGAGATTTATGCAGACTGATGCTAAGTGAGAAGATCAATACCAGGAAAAATTTGTATACAGTCACAGCCACATCATATATGTGAAGTCCAACTTTGATAAACTGGACTCTTCTCAGCAACACACAGTTATAAGACAACTCTACAAGTCTCAAGATGGAAGAAGATGTGTACATTCAGAGAATTATCTAGAAAGAACAGAGCTTAAATGGAGACTGAAACAATCTACATGCTATCATTCTTTTCCATTTTTGGTTTTGTTTCTTCTTTTCCATTGCTTGCTCCATTGGTTACAACCCTTCTATACAACCAGACTAATGTCTAATGTGATAATACTTGCAGATCCTATACTTGATTGCATGTTGCCATGGGTTGGGGGGTGAGGAGAGATGGGAAAAAATTTGAAACTCAAGGGATTGTGGAACCGAATCATGTAAACTTAAAGTAAATAAACTAATCAATTATTTAAAAAAAGTAGAATAGGCCAAATGTTAAAAAAGAGGTATGAAAAATACAATGTGGAGAAGAATGCATTGAAAAACACAATTAGCCAATGGTAAAAGAGGCATAAAAATTCACTGAAGAAAAAAAATCTTAAAAATAATTTTAAAAAATGTAATTGAGTAAATGGAAGCTAATTACTATATGGGATATCAAGAAACAATAAAACAAAACACAAAGAATTAAAAAATAAAAGACAATATGAAAAATCTTGTTGCATAAAACAGCTGACCTGCAAAACAGATCCAAGAGAGATAATTTAAAAATTATTAGATTACCTGAAAGACATGATTAAAAAAGAGCCTACATATAATCTTTCAAGAAATTATCAAGGGAAATTACTCTGATATTCTAGAACCTACAGGGTAAATTAGACATTGAAAGAGTCCACTGATCACCTCCTTAGAGATCCCAAAGTAAAAATTCCCAGGAATATTATTGACAAGTTCCAGAGTTTCCAAATCAAGCTGAATTATATTACACGATCTCCAGTTCCATCACCATGTTAGCTGCCATTTTCTGGATATGCATCAACTTTTCTATGTCCTTCCTAAAAATGAAGTTGTCCCAATCTTGTCTGACCTGGGTAAGGTGCTACAGAGGACTATCATGTCAACTTACTGAATGTGTATATATTACTTCTCAATACAATTTAAAATAACTTGGTTTTTTTTTAGCAACATATCATACTGTTGACTGGTATTTTTTCTCCGTCTATTACATGGCCCAGATTTTTTTTGTGCTATTTACACAATATTATATCATCTGGTGTCCTTGCTACACTAGCAAAGTTGAGTTTCAAATCAGTAGAAATTTGTATTAATGATTACAAATTTTAATTCTTTAGATTCACTCTATTTTTCTTAATATTGTTACAACACCATCATTATTCATCCCTGCTTAATTTCAAGTAAAAAAAATAATGTGGCAGCTATAACTCTAGTATAGGAAGCCTGTCAAAAATGGAAATGAGATTAGTTCATAATGAAGTCAGGTTGGCTATTAATTATACCCACTATTCTTTCTAAATTATTAAAATCCTATCACCCTCACAGTATTTTCTTGAATATGGTCTATAGTTTACATCTCACATGGCCTTCTATTTTCTACAGGGAATTCATCTTCCTAGCTCTAGTCCTGAAGCATCACTGTTATTTTCCATGTTACCCTAGTCAAATATTGGCTTGCTATGAAACATTTGTTAAATATGTCCTTTGTTTTTTTCATCCAATTTAATAAACTCTTTTCTAGGCTTCCTTTACTTATTTTTCATATTTTTTTCATTTTGGGTAATTTTAATTAATTCATTCTGATTAATACCCCAATCCCTATCTCCAGATATACCTTGATTATCTTAATCTCTATTTTTGCTCTTGTGCCGATATTCTATAGTGTCCCCTGCCAAATTATCCAATATGAATTAATTATTATAAAGGTTTCTACTGACTAGAATGAAAATTCCTGTTATTCCCTCTTCATTTCTAATTCCTACTTTGCTTCTTTAATTTAGTTAAATATATTTATCAGCCCTTTACAAAGACATTTTTATCTCATTCCTCCTGTATATTCCTAAAATAACTCCACTTTTATATACCTCATAATAAAAGGGAGGGGGGAACAATTTAGATACTTCAATGGAATTTTTCCTCACAACTTCTTAAAATGTCAGCAACCACAGAGAAGTCCTAGTGACTTTAATTATATTGGATCATAGCATTTGAAGCTGAAAGGCACCTTAGATGTGACTTATGTCAGTTCTCTTATTTTACAAATGAGAGAACTGAGGTCAATACCAATGATGTGACTTGCCCAAAGTAACATAGTTAAAAAGAAATCATTATTTGATCTCAGTTCTTTGGAGCTCAAGACACAATGATCTGAGAAGATGATAAATACCAAGAAAAAATGACTATTTTCAAATATCATACGTATGTTTGGTGTTGCATAAACTGATAATCTCTATCTTTTAAGCACAATATAAGAACAAACAAATCATATTCACTCATATACTAAAATTAAAGAACACTAAGACAAATGATAAAAATACAACATTCCTAATTCTACTTGTTTAGTGGCCTATCAAAGATTCTTTGTATAATAATTATAAAATAATTTGCACTTTGATTTCATATTATGCTGATTAATCATATATCATAACTAAAATAAGAGATATCATCACAGTCATCTTTTATGACAATGGGTGTCAATGGCCTGGTATATTGTAGTCACTTAATAAATGCTTATTGAATGACTAATGTTATGTGAAATTCTTAAATTATATCATGAATTTTGTTTTAGATTGAATTTCAAAGTCCTCTGCATTTCATTTTTCCTCCCCTTCAGCTACAGTTTACTGTCTGTTCTCCCAGTCTTGGCATCATAAAGGTCACAAGCAAAATTCTATTGATGGCCCTACAAAACTATGAGTCCTGGAGAAGGGAGAGAAGGTAGGATGTCAGAGGGGTCAAGGAGAGATGGAATAAAGGCATAGAGGCCTCACTGCCTACAATCTCTTTTTGTTGCCAACCTTTTGTCTGGAACATGCTTTGCATAGCAAAAATATTGTGCTGTGAGTGAAGAAAATGTGAACTCCATATACAAAGAGATCATCTTATCTTATTAATCAACAACATGAAACTGTTAGGAGAAACTATTTTACTGGGGCACTAAGGTGCTGAAAAATATAGGAGTCTTCTCAGCATAGTGAAATATAAGAGAGGTAAAATTTTCCCCAGAAAGAAAACAGAATTGAACCAAGAGACTCTGGCATATGATGAGGATCCTGCCTCCATGATCTTGGGAAGAGATTCATTTGCAAATGGATGACTGAAGGTAATCTCCAGAGTAGAGACTGAGCTAAACTAGTGGAGAGAAAGGAGTAGAAATGAAGAGCTCACCAAACAGGTTGTGAAGTTGTTCCTGGTCTAATATCACAATGAGATTAGATTGATTATAGTGGAATTTAATTACAATCTTTTAAAGACATTATTTGGAGATAATGGTTTCAGGCAAATTTATTTAGTGTATACAAGTTATTGATTTTTTTTCACAATTTATAAGAACAGAAGTAGATGTAGTCAAGGTGTCTTGGGAAAGATGGTGCTGAATTTAGAGGGACCCAAGTTTAGAAGACGTCTTTGGCACACAAATCTCTCAGCAACATAAAAATATAGAAATAACATGGTCATGCCCCTAATTGGCAAAAAACAAAAAAACAAAACATGGAATAAAAATAGACAGTTGCCATATTGTAGTCACAGCTGAGCTCTTTCTCAGCATTGCTCTGCTTTGTCCTCAAACTCCAACCCATGGAGAAAGTGATCACAAAGCCATATCTGAAGGTGTCTATGGTCTACCTCCAAATGTGAGTTTTTTTCCACATGAACTCAAAGACACCCACACTCTTAACAGAGAACATGCTTTTCACAGATTACTCTAGACACAAATATTTTTCATTATAAACCAGATAAAAGCAGAACATCTGGAATATACACTACTAGGAATTCTGACGCCATTAAAATCAATTCCTCTCCAAGTATTTTCCTTTCAAATGCTTATAAAATTATTTTTTCCAATTGACACCATTATTTTCCATGATCAATATGTTAAAAGATCTGTAGTTTCAGTATCTGAGATATTAATCTCACAAACACTGCCCCCACCCTGTGTCTTAATAAATTTAAATTAATTTGTGAGTCATTATGGTAAAAATACATACATACATACATACACACACATACCTACATACATAAAAATATACGTCCTTACATTCATAAACTCTATCAACAATAAACCTCACAACATCTACAACAAATAAAATTCCAACACAATCGATCTCTTTAATTTTGTTTTTAATTTTTCATTCCTATTCTCTCATTCATGTATAAATGCTCTGGGTCTACTGGCTCATTCCCTGTTGCCTACTACCATACCCATAAGTCTCTCTTCCTCAAAATCTCTCCACTGATATGCAAATACTCTGTACCTATCACCCAAACCTCTCCTCTCTTTTGTGGCTTAACTCCTGAAGAGGGCAATCTATACAAAGTGACTCAACTTCCTTTTTTCTGTTTCTCTTCTTAGCTCTTTGAAATCTGACTTCCAAGCTCAGTGTTCAATAGAAACAACTCTCTCCAAAGTTAATACTCAACTCTTAAACTGCCATATATAATAGCCTTTGTTCAATCTTCATCTTTCATGAACTTTTTAGCCTTCGGCCCTGCAGATCACCCTTTCCCTACTGACAATTTTCCTGAAAACTTCCCAGGTTTTCACAATACTGCTTTGTCCTGGTTCTCCTCCTAGCTGTCAGACTGCTCTTTTTTTGTGTCTCCTTTTTCCTGGACTCTCAGGCATATGTACATCTGATGATTGTAGAAATCCTCCAAAGCCCTGTCCTTGGCCTTCTTTTCTCACTGTATACTATTTCACTTGGTGATCTCATCTGCTCCTATGGTTTCAAATATCAACTCTATGTAGACATCTTTCAGACCTATTTATCCAGCCCTAACTTTTCTCCAGACATTCAGTATCACAACTCCAACTGTTTACTATCCATCTCAAACTAGTTGCCCTGTAGATAACTTAAACTCCATGTGTCCAAAACTGAGTTCGCTTTCTTTTCTCCTAATTAATTCATATTAAAGATAATTCATTATTCCCACCTCCACCACTCTTTATGACTTCCTAACATTCTTACTTCCCTCTTATTGTCAAGTGTATCTGTCAAAGATGCCATCATCCTTCCAGTGGATTTGCAAACTAGTTGTCATATTCTATTTTTCATTTTATTTTTCAATCCTCCCATCCAATCAATTGTCAGGTCTTGCCATTATTTCTCATATATGACTCTCTCTTTCTTCCGACACTGCAGCAATCCTGTTTCAGGACCTCATCACGTCACACTTAGACTTATGATGGTCTGCTGATAGGTCACTCTGACTGAAGTCTCTCTGCACTCCATCCTATTCCATCCTGGGTCATTTCCACTTTTCCTGATCCATATTTGACCACTGGACAGAGTTGGCTCCACAGGAGAAAGTGATTCTAATGACTTTATACAATCCTCCCTCACCTAAATCTAATTCACTTTCCTGTCGTGGCATCACCTCCCTGATGTCATGGTCCTCTTCAAGAATGAAGGACAAACAGCAACTCCCCACTCCAATTCATCCTCCATTCTGTGGTCAAATTGATCTTCCTAAAATGTATATCTATGTCACTCTTCCCTTTTAAAAAAACTACAGTGGTCCCCTATCACCCTCAAGATGAAATACAAAATCTTTTGACTTTTAAAATGCATCTTAAACTGTCTTCTTCCTACCTTTCCAGTATTCTTACATCTTACTCCCCAAGATCCAATGACCCTGGGCCTCCTTGCTTGTCCTTACATGTAACATTCTCTCTCCCATTATTGAAAACTTTTCCTGGCTGAAATCCATTTCTGAAACATTATCTTTTGTCATGTCCACCTATTGAATTCCCTTGCTTCTTCAAGTAATGGCTAAATTCCTACTTTCTGCAAGAAGGCTTTCTTAGTACTTTTTAATCTTATGTTTTTCCTCTAAGGTCCCTTTCAATTTATCTACTACACATCCCATTTGTATATAGTTGTCTCTCCCATTTAATGGAGAGAAAGGAGCTTTGTTTTTGTATTTTTTTGTAATCCTACCACTTTGCACAATGCCTGGCATATAGTAGATGCTTAGTGAATGTATATTGATTGTAGTAATCAATCTTTTAACTTGACTAGGATAATACCAAGACAAACCACATTCCTTAACTGAACTCCTAATCTGTCTTTCCAGCTGGGGTTAAGGTTGTCAGGTTTTACCTTCCACTGGCATAATAGTTGAGAATTCACAGTCATTCCAGTTATTTATATAAACTTGTTCCTCTGAGATTTGTTCAACAGTATGCTGAGTTAGGCAGTACAGACATCAGCACACACAGGTGATTTTACACCCTAGCTATACACGTATGCTTATTAGCTAGTTTTGGCAAAGTCAATATGCCATTTTTCTATTAATAAGTGTTGACTTAAATATTAATGTATACAGAGAAGGATTCTATGGGCTGTTACAGCAGCCTATAAGCTAGACACTTTGAAAGATTTTTTTTGGTGGAAGTAGACATTGTTAGAATTATCAAGAAGCTTTTCTTTCTAGTTATAGATGCTATGAGTTCTAACCCCAAAGTCTGCTGAATTATTGCCTGTGTAAGTAGAATGCACAAATTTTGGCTGTCTATCATGTGTACAGTACAGACATCTCAATCATGTTGAACTCATCCTTGGCACTACTTAGTGTTCTTTTTCCATGTGAGCTTCAATGCACTGCTGAGAATCTGACACTTTTAGTCACTAGTCCAAAGATAGGATTGTCTGTTGAGAGGAAGAGGGTTGCATTGTTGAGCTTAATTATTCAGAGAACTAAATTGGAGGGGCTTCACATTTCCAAAGATATGTAGCACTGGTTGGAAGATGTTGGTAGAACTTGAATCATAGTAGGGTAGAAAGAATTCTGGAACTAAAAAAGCATCTGAATTGAAAACTCATTTTTACTGTTTACTACCTATTAGACCTTGGACAAGTCATTTCCTCCTTCATGACATGAATTTATTTATCTACAGAGTGAGTAACAATAAATGGATTTCCTCTTAGCTCCATTGTATCACTAAATCCTATGGCAGAGGTTCTCAACCTGTGGGTTGTGACCCCTTTGGGGGTCAAATGGGGTCACCTAATACCATTGGAAAACACATATTTCCAATGGTCTTAGGAAGCTAGACACCACTCTTCTATCCATCTCCAGGTGGTTCCACCCACATGCAGATAGGCCCACATATAAGTATTAAAGGGTCACAGAATTAGGAAGGTTGGGAACCACTGTAGATAGGTTTTCAGGTAGAGCTAAACTGAAATGCTATTATATTCAGAAAGAAGAGTAGCTGGTAGTTTGTTATATTATTCTCCATCCCCAAGAGAGTGTAAGTTTCTGGAGGGAAGGGGCAGTATTAGGTTTCATTTCATTTGATCCTATTTTGTTGTGATGTCTTTTGTCTTTGCATTCCCAGTATTTTTTCCTAAAATGGATTAGATTGAATTTGAATATTATGTGGAAACTAACAAAATCTATTGTCTTCTTGTAATATTCTTCCCAGCTTTTATTCCAAATCCCAGCAACATATCTATATCTTTGTGACAATGAGGGGGCCTTAAGTAAATTTCAGTTTTCCAGGTAGAGATTTAGGTAACAGATTTACCATTTGCTGCACTGATGTTCTTCTATAAAGTGACCCCAAGAAGACATCTTGTTTCTTCTCCAAAAGCAATGAGCAGCAAAAATAATCATAAGAAAAAGTTCAAGGTTATCTAGCTTTGAAATCTTGTGTAGAAATGTCAGGACAAATTTATGCTTCACTCTCTAGTGACCACCATCATTATATGTTGAATCAACCAATTTTGACTGCAGACAGTTCTTATCAGCACAAAAAGCACAAATTCCTACTACCAACAAAATCAGTACAATGGCTTCATATACAAAGAAAGAAAATTACTCTTTATGTACTACAAGAGAAGTTAATTTTCATATTGAAAAAAATCCCTTAAATGTTATATTCAGATTTGTTTTTTGGAATCATCATAAAGAGAACAAAGGATAATGACTTTAGAGAGGTGTGATGCAAAACAAATAACTGACTGGGCATTTTTAACCTCTCCTTTTTAAAAACCTTCCCACCCTCAATTCCTCCTCTCTTCTACTCATTTTTATCATTTTCTATTTATATTCAGCTTGTCCCAGTTTGACTTCCTACAGTTTCCATCAGAGCCCATTTTCCTTTTTGCCAGAGAATTGGAGCCAGCAAAAAACTTGCTACCTCCCCACCAGTCCAGAAATAATGGGAGTATGACACATCACAGGCCACTATATCATAGCCTAGTTTAAAAATGAATAGAATTACCACCTCACAATGAACCACGAAAAAATGTGGAAACAAACTAATAAAATTTTGTCATACATAATTATTAAGTAAAAGAAAATAATTTTGCTGCTATACGGCCTTAGTTTTAAAAATAATAACTCCTCTCTTTGGCACTATCAGATGGCAAGTATAGAAAAAAAAGCTGATATTACTATATCTGAAATAAATAACAAGGCATTAAAACACTTTCCAACATGTAGAGCAATGTAACATAATAGAAAGAATACTGGATTAGGAATCAGGGTTCTAGCATTAACTCTTTCTAGTGAAGAGAGCTGTAACTTTTGACAAGTCAACTCTCCTCATTTGGATTCAATTTTGTCGTCCATTTATGAAAGTGGAATTCCAATCAACTGGTCAGAAGAAAGTTCCCAAGTACCAAAGTATATGTTTACTTTTAATTATCATCTCTATGCTAATGACTTATGTATCTATTTATCCATCCCTTGTCTTCCTTGAATACCAATCCCTTACAACCATCTACCTATTTTACATATGGTGCTATATGTCCTGTAGGCATCTTAAGATGTTCAGGTCAAAACTCATTATTTTTTCTTCAAACCTACATCTCTTCCAAACGTGCATATCTGAGTCTATGGTAAAACCATCCATCCTTTTTTTACCCAGGTTTTAAATTTTGGTTTCATTTTTGACTTATGATTCCTTCACTATCCTTGTCCAATACACAGTAAAACATTGCTTTGGTCTCCACAAATAATCTTGCATCTACCCCCTACTTATAACTTCCAAAGTCATCACTTTGCCTAAGGCCCTTGATACCTTTTTTTCCTGAACAATTATAATAGCCTCCTAATTCATCTCCTTGCATCAAGTCTCTTTCACTCTCCATAATTTTTCCTTTGCAAAGTAGCCAAAGCCTTTTCCCCAAATGTAGCTTTGATAAATATCACTTTCCCTATTCAGCTAATTTTATTAGTGCTTTATTGCCTCTAGGATCAAATATGAAGTCTTTTTGGTATTTTTTACTTCTTTGCAATGTGTTCCATATTAAATTTTCAGCCTTATTGCACTTCTTCACACATACTACAGTCCCTATATATTGACTAACTTCCTTTTCTTTGTGCACAACCCTCCACCCCTCATCTCTCTGCTTCTTCATTGGCTGTTCCACAGACTTGGAATTTATTCCGTTCTCACTCCTGTCTCTTTGAATATCCTGGTTTCTTTAGGAAAAATTTCAAATAGCATCTTCTACTAATACTGTTCCTTATATTCCCTTCCCCACCCCCCCATACCTGGTGCCTTCCCTCCTAAGTTATTTCTTATCTATTTTGAATGTATGTATGTCACTTTATTATTGTTATAAAAATGAAAAATATTTGTCCAATGACCAATGATTGGACACAGTGCTGAAGAAGCTAAATCATAAATGTTAGCATTTTTGCTATTAAAGTGTAGTGCTAATTAATTGAAATTTTTAGACTCCTTTTTGTTATATCAAGTAAGCAGATACTTAGCCCTTAGTAACTAATCAAACCTTTGTGGCCAAGAGGCAGAGGGTGTGAACTCTGTTTCCTGTTGCTGCCATAACAGGAAGGGTTTGGCTGAAATAGGCAGCCAGTGTGTGTGTGTGTGTGTGTGTGTATAAGAAGAACCTAAGAAAGAGGCAGTCAGAATGAAGAATTTTTTCTTCTGTGAACAGAGCACCAGCTCTGGAGTCAGGAGGAACTGAGTTCAAATACGGCCTCAGACAGTTAACACACACACACACACACACACACACACACAACCTAGCCATGTGACCTTGGGCAAGTCACTTAACCTCAACTGACCTCCAAAAAGAAAAAAAAAGCATTTTTTCTTCTGGTGGGCTCCTGGTGGAGGAAGCAGAATCTTCCCAGAATCTGTAAGCTGGGCTGCTAATTGCTGGACTGAGAAGTGAGTTGGAGTTTTCTTGAGACCAGAGTCTGGTGAAGGCAGAAATTGCTGCCCAGAAGGCCACCTGGGAGGCTGAGATTTCTTCTGGGTCCTAGGTCCAGCCAAATGGCTGGATGACTGAAGAAGCATCACGAGCATAAGATTTTGTTTGTTTGTGGCTTGGTTGATCCTTGAGTTCCTGGCAACAGAGGTGGTGAAGGTTTTAAGATGTACTGCACCTGTAAACTTCAGTATGTAGCAAGAACTGCCCAGAGGACTGGATGAAAACCTGAGAGCTGTTTGCCTTTGAATCCAGGTGACTGTTTGGTGGATTCAGGTAGGATCTGGGACGATGGAAGGGGGTCCAGGGAATCTTAGAGACCATCCAAAGTCAAGATGAAGAAAAGACCTCTCTTCAGATATTGAACATGTAATGAAATTGAAATTTACTAGACACCAAGGGGGTGGAGGGTTTGTGTAATTTTCTAATGATTGTATTTAGTGATTAATGCTACTAAGTGACTGACTGCTAGATAAGTGACTGATTAAGCTACCTATTAAGTTACCTATGATTGCCCCATGAGTGGCAGAATGACTTGTATTGTGAAGTGATTGAATGATTAAGTAAGGAGGCAAAACCCCTTAGGGATAACAGATGATTATTCTTTTGTTCTTTGTTCTAAATACTGTGACCACTTTGGTGAAAACTATGAGGCCATTTTAATGCTAAGCTGTTGTGCACACCATATTGTGATTTTTTTCTGTGATGTAATGTTGTGTATATTGTATCTTGATTTGTTGTGAATGTTTGCTTGATTTGTTATGGAATTAATGGATTGTTCACTATACTGTGTCATCAGAACTTTAAAACCTGTTCACAGTAACATTCTTTTTGTTTTTTTAATCTTTTAAAATTTGTTTTCTTGTTTACATCATTCATTTTCATGACATTTTTGAATTACAAATTTTCTCCCCTTCTTCCCTCTACCCCAACCCCAAAACAGTAGTCCCACTGTAAAGCCCCTCCCCTGATCTGCTCTCTAACTTTCTGGTAAGGCAGGGAAGATCTCCCTACCCCAGCCCTTGTAAATCTTAATTCCTAGTTGCAGGTATTGCAGAGCTTTAAATTCTAGATTCTTTTGATTCCTCCCTTGTTACCCACCTCCACTGGAAGGACAAGCAATTCAATACAGGCTGTGGATGTGTGATTATACAGGATATCTTCATAGTGGACATATTGTGACAGTGATCATATGTCCCTCCTTTCTATCCCTCCTTTCTATCCCTCCTCCCCATGTTCTGTTCTCTACCCTGACCCTTTACTGAAGTGTGTGCTTCCAGCAACCCTCCCCCAGACTCTGTCCTCCCCTCTGTCATCCCCCCTCTCATCCCCATGCCCCCTATTGTCCTGTGTGGCATGATGCCCAGTTTTGAGTTTATGCCATTTCTTCCCTAAGCCAAATTCAATGAGAGTAATTGAAAGTAAAATTGTAACAGTTATCCCTTGCCTCTTCTCTATGGGATGATTAACCTCATTTTGTCTCTCCCTGTCTCTGCTCCCCTTAGAATTTCACCTTTTAAAGTATCATCCTTTCATATTTAATTGATCCTATACCCTCTATATACACATATACAAACATGCTCAGATATGTATTAATACGCATATATAGCCTCCTATGTAGACATATGTTTAAGTACACACACACGTACATATATATATATACACATATATACACACACATTTGTATTCCCATCACCTATCCTCATACTAAGAAAAGTTTCATAAGTTACTATTATTGTTTTTCCATATTGGCATGTAAATAATTCAAATTTGATAAGTTCCTTATGATTTCTTTCCTACATTTACCTTCTCATGCTTCTTGTGTTTGATTGTCAAATTTTCTGTTCAGTTCTGATTTTTCAGCAAGAATGCTTGAAAGTCCTCCACCTCATTGAATGACCAAATTTTACTCTGGAATAATATGCTCAATTTTGCTGGGTAGTTGATTCTTGGTATTAATCCCAGCTCCCTTAATTGTCAAAATATCATATTCTAGGCCCTTCAATCCCTCAGTGTAGAAGCTTCCAGATCCTGGGTTATCCTGATAGTGCTTCTGCAGGATTCAAATGGTTTTCTCTTGGAAGCCTGTAATATTTTCTCCTTTAACTGGGTATTCTGGAACCTGGCAATAACATTTCTAGGAGTTTTCTTTTGGAGATCTTTTTTGAAAAGGTGGCTGGTTAATTCTTTCAAGTTATATT